>JASDQU010509270.1:16031-38861 GCA_032191745.1 Picea mariana | reverse complement strand
GGATTCTAAGGAATAATGCCCATGCCTTATTGCGCACCCCTTAAAATCATCGTGAGTGACTATCGTAGTCTGCCCTCATGACATCGTGGGTCCTCTCGAACTAGGTAATCGTTAACCTACAGTTTGAGCCATGGTGGGAGTGCGATTAGGCTATGGCAGGGCTATTGTCCACACCTCTCTGTCAACATCTCTGGTAGTCCTGCGTGACCCCTCTACTCCACATGTGAGTCTGGTCGACAAGCTATTGTCAGGATGCATCATCAACGAATCATGTCAGAATATATCCATAAACATATCATCTAATCAGATGCAGTAATATGACATATAAAACAATCAAACCCCAACATTTCACTACCCGACTCGATTCAGAGTCCAAGGGGTTCCATCGATACCTCTGCATCCTCGAGGTCCAAAATCTTGCACACTCAGTAAAAATGAGTCAATAGCATCGGTCTAAGTCAATGTAGCAAAACAACATGTCATCACCCATAATGCCTCATAATCAAAATCAAATGTTTAATAGTATAATAATATGGATCACTTGCGAGCAAGTGTCCTCAAAGAATAAGTTCGCTCAGCGTTCATAAGAGAGGGATGCTACAACACATAAAAAAACTAGAATATTCAAGACATCAAGCCCTATAATATTCAAGACATCATTGTTACTCCTTCCAATCCATGCCATGACATTTCCATGCCTTTCCAACCCATGCCATTGTCATTTAGCTTCCCAAGATGGCACATAAAAGCCTAGAATATTCAAGACATCAAGCCCTAGAATATTCAAGACATCATTGTTACTCCTTCCAAGCCATGACATGACATTTCCATGCCTTTCCAACCCATGCCATTGTCATGTAGATTCCCAATATGGCACATAAAACCCTACAATATTCAAGACATCAAGCCCTAGAATATTCAGTACATCATTTCCATGGCACATAATAGCCCTAGAATATTGAAGACATAATTGTCATTCCATTTCCATGCCTTTCCATGACATTTCCAAGCCATGCCATGCCATTCCATGCATAAAATTATGCCAATCCATTTCATGCCATGCCTACAATAGTCAAGACATCAACCCCTTGCATTGCCTTGCCATGCCATGCCTTTCCTTGACATGCCATGCATTTAAATTCCTTTAAATGCTATGCCTTGCCTTACCATGCATTGACTTACCATGACATGCCATGCCATGAATTTCCTTTCCTTACCATGCCATGCCATGCAATACTTGTCATACCTTGCCTTGCCATGCCATGTCTTGCCTTTCCTTTCCATGGTATGGTATGGTATGGTATGGTATGCATTGCCTTTCCATTTCCTTGTATGGTATGGTATGGTATGGTATATCTTTCCTTGCCATTCCTTGTATGGTATGGTATGCTATGCTATGCATTTCCTTGCCATTACCTTGCATGGTATGGTATGGTATGGTATGGTATTGTATGGTATGCCTTTCCTTGCCTTACCATTTCTTTGCATGGTATGGTATTCCTTGCCTTGCCATGCCTTGTCATGCCTTTCATTTTCTTTCCTTTCCTTGCATGGTATGGTATGGTATTGAATGGTATGGTATGGTATGCCTTGCCTTGCATGGTATGGTATGGTATGGTATACATTTCCTTTCCATTGTCTTGCATGGTATGGTATGGTATGGTATGAATTGCCTTGCCATTGCCTTGTATGGTATGGTATGGTATGGTATGCACTGTATGGTATGGTATGCATATGGAAATTCTATGGTATGGTATGGTATGGTATGCATTGTCTTGGTATGGTATGGTATGGTATGCATTGCCTTTCCATTTCCTTGTCATTTCCTTGTATGGTATGCATTGGAAATCGTATGGTATGGTATGGTATGCATTGGAAATCGTATGGTATGGTATGGTATGCATTGAATTTCCATTGCCTTGCATGGCCTTGCCTTGATTTTCATGGTATGGTATGGTATGCATTTCCTTACCATTGCATGGTATGGTATGGTATGGTATGCCATTGCCTTGCCTTGCATGGTATGGTATGCATTGCCTTTTCATTTCCTTGCATGGTATGGTATGGTATGGTATGGAATTCATTGCCATGACTTGCCATGAATTTTTCATGCCTTGAATGGCCTTTCCATGCCTTGTATTTCCTTGCCTTGCCTTGCATGGTATGGTATGGTATGGTATGCCTTCCCTTGCCTTGCATGGTATGGTATGGTATGGTATGGTATGCATTTCTTTGCCACTTCCTTGTATGGTATGCATTGGAAATGGTATGGTATGGTGTGGTATGATATGGTATGCATTGACAATGGCAATGGTATGCATTGGTGATGGAATGCATTTGCAATGACAATGGTATGCATTTCTTTGCAATCGTATGGTATGCATTGGCAATGGTATGGTATGGTATGCATTGTCTTGGTATGGTATGGTATGGTATGGTATGGTATGCATTTCCTTTCCATTGCCTTGCATGGTATGGTATGGTATGTTATGCATTGCCTTGGCATTTCCTTGTATGGTATGCATTGGAAATGGTATGGTATCGTATGCTTTGTCTATGGTATGGTATGGTATGGTATGATTTGGCTATGGTATGCATTGGAAATGTCATTTGTATGCATTGGCAGTGGTATTCATTGGAAATGGAAATAGTATGCATTCCCTTGCCATCGTATGGTATGCATTAGCAATGGTATGTTATGGTATGGTATGGTATGGTATGCATTGCCTTGTCATTGACTTGCATGGTATGGTATGGTATGGTATGCATTTTCGTGTCATTGCCTTGTATGGTATGCATTTGAAATGGTATGGTATGGTATGGTATGCGTTGGCATTGGAAATGGTATGCATTGCCTTGCCATCATATGGTATGCATTGGAAATGGTATGGTTTGGTATGGTATGGTATGCATTGTCTTGGTACTCTATGGTATGGTATGCATTTCCTTGTCATTGCCTTTCATGGTATGGTATGGTATGGTATGCATTGGAAATGAAAATGGTAGTCATTGGAAATGGTATGCATTTCCTTGCCATTGTATGGTATGCATTGGCAATGGTATGTTATTGTATGGAATGGTATGCATTGGTATTGTATGGTATGGTATGCATTTCCTTCGTATTGTATGGTATGATATGATACACATGGTATGGTATGGTATGCATTTGAAATTGTATGCATTGACAATGGAAGTGATATGGTATGGTATGGTATTATATGCCTTGCCTTGCCATTGTCTTGCATGGTATGGTATGGTATGGTATTGTATGGTATGAAACTCGTGATAAAACTCGAACTGAGACTCAGATGGGTGAACCGTCAATTGAATTGGATATGGAGCACCAATTTTCAGCTAAGGCGGCCCCTCCTCTGTCATTCCATCCACCAAAAAACCATTTGTTGGAGTATCTCTGGAACTAGGGTTTTGCTCAGTCCTTATTACATATGTATGAAAATTTAACACCTTGTTAGGCTAGACATGGAAAGGAAAGTGAAGGAAAGGCATGGCATGGCAAGGAATGGTATGGGAAGGCATGGCATGGAAAGGAAAGGCATGGCATGAAAAGACCTAGCATAAAAAGTCATGGCATGGCATAGCAAGGGAAGGCATGACATGGAATGACAAGGCAAGGTAAGGCAAGCAAAGGCAAAGCATGGAATGGCAAGGCAAGGCATGGAATGACATGGACAAGCATGGTATGGGAAGGCATGACATGGAAAGGAAAGGCATGGCATGGCAAGGAAAGTGAAGGAAAGGTAAGGCATTGAATGGAAAGTGAAGGAAAGGAAAGACAACGCAAGGCAAGGCAAGGCATGGAATGACAAGGTAAGGCATGGTATGGCATGGAAAGGCATGGTATGGGAAGGCATGGCATGGAAAGGCAAGGCATGGCATGGAAAGGAAACTGAAAAAAATGAAAGGAAAGGCATGGCATGGAAAGTGAAGGCAAGGCAAGGAAAGGAAAGTCAAAGCAAGGCAGGGAAATTCAAGGCATGGCATGGCATAAAAATGAATGGGAAGGCATGGCATTGCAAGTGAAGGAAAGAAAATAAAAGTGAAGGCATGGAAAGTGAAGGAAAGGAAATTGAAATCAAGGAATGTCAAGGAAAGGCATGGTGTTATACATAAAAATGTCACACTTGAGTTTCACACCCTAATTGTCGCAAGTGTCGCAAAGTGACATATGAACCCTATTAAGTGTCACATGCATTGTCACAAGTGTCATATGAACCTTACCTAGTGTTGAATTCACTTTTTTTAGTGTCGCAACCCCTTGACACCATCAAATATTTTTTTGATGTAGACCCCCCTTTCTCTTTCTCGGTGTTGTGCAACCTCCCGGTCAAGGATCATCAATTTCGAACCGAATTGGATCTCTGGGACCTTAATGGTATCATTTGTGAATTAGCACATGCCCCTTCAATCCTCTGGCGTAGGTTCTATGGAACCCGTGGGCCCTCTTCTTAGCGCTCTAGGCGCTCTTCAATTTGTGGGCGCTAGCTCCCCTTCACTAGTCCCTTCCTACATATGCCCTTGGGATATGACCTCGCGCAAGTGAATGATTGCGAGTGCATCAAAGGGTGGTTTTAGGAAAACCCTATTTTCGACCTGCAATTCACTACAAGGCACCATGTATCCTTTTGTTGATATGGTGGTTTCGATTGTGGACCGTTCAAGAAATTTTAACAAGTGAGCATGTTCTAGCCCTGCAATTCTTCCCGACTGTCGATCTCTTGCTTTCAGCGATGATCCGTGATCAATGGCTATTATCCATCCTACTTTCTTGTCTTTCATGTGCCTTCCCAAACCTCCATGATATGTCAACATGTATCTCCCTTCCAAATCAATGGCTATGATTGATTCTAGCTTTCCGGCGTTCAAGAGTTTCAAGTCTCAAACTATCGATTCCTCCTCCGTATCTATTTTCCGGAGCGGGAGATCTACTGACACCTATCACTACAGATGTGAAGATATGATTTCCTCCACTAGTCCGACCTTCAAGAGTTTCATTTCTCAAACTCTCATTTCTTCCAGATATATTTCTTCAAAATGCTAGATCGTTTGCCACACGTCCTCCTCAATCAACGATTCTACTCTCGCTTCAGGACTTTGTCCCTTTCAACTAGATCAATGATGCTTTAGCTCTCTTTTCAATAAATGATAAAGATTCTACTTCGGGACTTTGGTGCTTTCACCCTCCTCTTTCCTTCGGAGTATTACATACCTGGAGTCTTAGATATGGCACCACATGTCCTCCTTGAATCAACAGCTCTCGTCCACTTCGGGACTTCGGCCTTTAGAAATATCAACTCTCAACCTCTCCATGTTCTTCTTTTTCTGGATCATTTTACCCGAAGTCTGTGATCCAATGACAGATGTCCTCCCATGGATCGACGGCTCCCAGTTGCTTTGGTTGTTCGGGCTTCGACGATTTCAAGCCTTCGTCCTTCGCATTATCCCGGAGTGATGTTGACACAGGGAAAGACCCAAGGTTCACTCCAAGAGCGCACCAACAAGACCTAGCTACTGGCCCTTTCGATAGCATCTGTGAAGCAGATGCAGTCTCACCCAAAGAAACTATGAGGGGGTTGCAGGACAAAGATGTCTACAACCAAGGGGAATATCAAGTGGATCTAATGCAACAACACATTATAGCATTCATATATCATTTATTAGTCTAGATATACTCCTCACAACTATCTATCAAATCTAACACAACAATGCAATAACAGTATATCAAATGAAAGAGAACAAAGCATCAATAACAAACACGACACAAAATATACGTGGTTCACCCTCTCTCTAGGGATATGGCCACAAAACTGTGCTTTATGATATATTAAGATGAATCATACAATTCTTGTTTGTGCTCTTAGCTAGCAAATCTTCTTTCTTCTTCTCTCTATCTCTCCCCTTCTTGCAGACCCAGCTGCAGGACTGATCTCCGCACCCAATTGGAGATATTACAACACCAGAAGGCTCTCATGCTTAACACTTCTCTCTCACATAGCAATAGTCTCTTACAATAATAACAATAACAACAACAACAATACTAGGACAAACCCCCTTTCGTCATCTAGGTTCTTATTTATATATTACAATAGCTCACCAACAGCCTTAGGCCGAAACCTATGTGTCAAAACCCTAGATACCAAAACCCTAGGTGTCTAAAACCCTAGGTCAACTTGACCCGTATTTTCAGGGCTTTTCCAGCTTATCTTTCCCTCCTTCTTGCGCGGTGCTCCAAAGAATCCAACGGTGGCTTTTTTCTCTTATTGAGTTGTCCACAATCCATCTTCCTTGCTGATCTATCATCCTCGATCTCCTCATCCAAAGGATTTATTTATCTTACTCCGCTCCTTCTTTTTTGCTCTTTTTCTCACTTCGACCCAATAATAGTTACTGTGTCTCCCGCGCAGTTCACGTTTGACCTTTTATTCCTTGATCTTTGCTTGCTTCCATACACAAGGGCCAACAGGCCCCCAACACTCACCTGTGACTCATCCTGAGGCACTTCAGATCTAATCCTTCTATTTTACTTTGAGTTTTAGACTGCGCAGTGCATCCTTTTCTCTCTGCTCCATGCCTCCTTTCCTTCCCTTGTGCAAGCTATCTTTTCTATGTCTGGTACTTAGTTTCAACTGCACCTGGTACCTAGACCCTTTTCTCCTTGCTTCTACTGAGAGCTGCAAGGCAATTGGTTGTCATAGTACAACTTCAGTCGACTCCAATTCACCAAACTTTCCTTCCATTCTCCCTTCAATGTCTTCAGCTGCACATCTCCTCCTCCTATAACATAAGAAATCTCATATGGTCTTAGCCAATGCATTCTGAATTTTTCTATATGTTTGATAAACTTATTTTTATACACCAATACCAAATTACCTTGCTTGAATGCCTTCTTCTTGATGTGCCTGTCATGGTAGGTCTTCTCTCTTTCCTTCTGAACTTGCTGGTGGAATCCTGCAATAAAACTATCTTCCTCTAGCTTAACCAACTGGGCAATCCTCTCCTAAACAACGCTAACATCATCCATACTTGTAAAAGAAGTGATTCTTAAGCTTGGTACCAAGTATTCCATTGGGACAATGACTTCAAGGCCATAGACCAACCTAAAAGGGGTCTGCATGGTCAGCTTCTTGAAAGTGCTTCTATAGGCCCATAGTAATGCTAGTACTCTTAAATCCCAGTCATTCATGTTCACACTGCAAATATTCATGAGCGTTGTCTCGAAGATGTTGTTGAATGCTTCAATTGTTCCATTTGCTTGTCGATGGTAAGGCGTTCTCTTCTGATGATGTACTGCAAATTCCTCTGTCAAGGCTTCAACTGTCTTACTGATGAAATGTGTGATTTGATCACTCATAAGGATATTTGGGCATCCATAACTGGTTATGATGTCATTAAATATGAAGTGCGCAATTGTAGTTTCACTACAGTCCTTAACTGATCTTCCTTTGACCCATCTGGTCAAGTGTTCAGTCGCAGTAATGATGTAACTTTCTCCTATGCACTTCCCTGGTGGGTTGATAGGTTCCATGAAGTCAATGGCCCATTTCTCAAATGCTTGTAGGGTCAGCTGCGGTGCTAATGGTATTTCATCTCTTCTTGACAATTTCCCAACTCACTGGCATACGTTGCAGGCTCTGGAATAGTCTTTAGCATATTTGTGTAAGGTAGGCCACCAAAGGCCAACTCTAAGAACCTTTTGTGTTGTGTCTTTCCCTTCATAGTGTCCTCCTACAATGCCTTCATGATATTTGGTGAGGATCGTCAGTCGTTCTTCTTCCATAACACATCTTCTCAATATCTCATCAAGCCCCATATTATATAGTTGTCCATCTATAAGTGAAAAGTATGTAGCGCGCACTACCAGTTGTTTCTTCTGGGTGATGGTATACTCACTCGATGCCATTCCTGTTAACATGAATTGGACTATTTATGTGTAGTGATCATCAATCTTTCTAATGGCTAGAAATTGTGCATCTGGCAATGTGTCCTTCAAATTAGTGGGCTCTTTTCCATGTTCCAACCTTGACAAGTGGTTAGGACCTTTGTTCATTCTTCCTGGCTTAACTACGATCTCAAGATCATATTCCTGAAATAACAGAATCCATCTGCATATTCTCCCTCCCAACATTGGCTTGTTGACAAGGTATTTCAACACAGAGTGGTCAGTAAACATTTTAAAATGACCTCCCAATAAGTAGTGGCAAAATTTCTGCAGTGCATACACCATAGCCAACCCTTCTCTCTCAGTAGTGGTGTAATTAATCTCAGTTGTGGATAGTTTCTTGCTAGCAAAGGATAACGGGTGGTCGATGTCTCCTGTTCCTGGTTGTTCTATCACAACTCCCAATGCAATGGAATATGAATCGACATGTACATGAAATTCTTTGCTCCAATCTCAGAAAACCAGAATAGGCACAGTAACCATCTTCTGTTTCAATGTGTTCAAGCTTTGTTGGCACTATTTTGTCCCATGAAATTGACAATATTTCTTCAACAACTTCTCCATAGGTGTTGTAATCTGGGTGTATCCTTTAATGAACTTCATGTAATATCATGTATGTCCTAGTGTAGTGCGCAACTATTTGAATGAAGTAGGAGGTGGTAAGTCGATGATGATGGAAATTTTAGAGGGGTCTACCAACAGTGCTTGCTTGCATACAATATGTCCTAACAACACTCCAAATGGTGAGAAGAAGATGCACTTCTTCAGGTTTAAGGAAATCTGGCACTGTCTTCATTTGTTCAACATTAGCCTTAGAAATTCAATATGATTCTTCAACAAACTAAACACAGTCCAATCATGAAAGTATGCTTCTAAACATTTATGCAAAAACTCTTTGAATGCTTCGACCACCACCCTGGAAAACATGGTTGGGGCATTCTTCAGACCAAATGGAATTATTTTATATTGATATGATCCCCACTCCGTGGAAAACATGGTATTGTGGCAATCTTCCTTGGCAATCCAAATCTGATGGTATCCTAAGAATCCATCTGTAAAATAATATACCTCCTGGCCTCCCACATTATCTAGCACTTCATCAATGAATGGTGTAGGGAAGGGATCATGCAAGAAGGCATCACTTAACATCCTAAGATCCACACATATCCTTATCTCTCCTATCTTCTTGACTTGTACCACCATAGGGATGATCCACTCTGACTCTTCGACCGGTTCTATAATCCCTACTTCCAGCATTCTGTCGAGCTCAATCTTCACTTTTTACTTATACTTAGGGTTCAACCTGTAGGGTATTTGTTTGACTGGTTTTGCATCTAGTTTCAAAGGGATTATCATATCTCCCATAGGCCCTTTAATTCCTTTCATATCAGTGAACTTGGTTGGAAACAAGTCCTGATATTCATGCAGTAACTCTGTGATTTTGTCAATGGTGGCAACATCCCACTAATCTCCCACATTGGCAAGCTTCGGTGTCTCCTTTGTTCCAATATTGACTTTCTTGATCTTGATCGATTTTCCAATGAATGGTAGCTCAACTCCCGGGCCTTCCACATTTATTTGGCCTTTTATCTTTGCGATGTTCAATTTCCTCAGATCATCATCTTCATCGACATTAATGTTGTAATAACCTTGCAGTTTCTAGAATGGCGCAGTCCATTCGTCCTCTTCTTGTTCCAGAGGGAGTATAGATGCCTCCTAAAATATTTTCTGTCTAAAAATCTATCATGTTTGGTCTACTGAAGGATATTGACTTTCAAATACAAAGGTAGTGAAAAAATTCTGAATCATACCTTCCCAATCTGCAGTGATGAGGCGTAGTTCCACTTAAAGGTACCAGTTGATAGGTGTGGTGTCTAGCGTGTTAATGAATTTGTGCACCCAATGATCCTAAGGAATATTGCTCCAGGATTCTTCACAGCTTTGCACATGATCTTTCGGGCAACTTCGACCTGTGTATCTCACTTCACAGCCTTCTACTTGTGCTGAGAACCGCACTATCATCAAGGTTCGACATTGTACCTAGTCTGTAATATTTCTTTTGTGTGTCCCTCACCATCTTGTTGGTATGGATTTCAAGGCCTCATCCATGGCCAACAATCTCTATTGTGTTGGTACAATTGCTTCAAATTCCATCAAGAAGGATTATAAAAGATTCAAACCATCGAAGGTGGGTAAGTTACTTATTGTTGTACTGATCCAGCGAACCTCTCTAGTCAGTCTAGCACATCTTCTTTTGGATACTTCATACATCTAGTTCTGCCAGTTCTCTAGTTCTTCTTCTGAATCCGATGAACAAGCATTGTCACTTCGCCAGCTGAGGTATCCATCGACCGTAGGATTGATGTAATCCTGTTGTCTGGCTATTAATTTGTATATGTCTTCTAGTTCATATGCGTGGTCTTCTTCTCTGATGAGCTCTGTGTATCGCTTACCTTCATTTGGATCTAAAGGTGCAATGAATCTAAGGCCATCTCTTTCAAAAATCATACTTATTTTCTTTAAATCAACCACAGTGGAATTTTTGAAGTCCCAATCAATTCCTAACAGTGCAGGGTAAGGGCAACTGCCATCAACAATTTCAATTACCTCAAAATTTGTGAATGTTCTTACTTCATCGATGTCCATAGGGACATGTTACAATCTACCAAAGGGGCTTACAGCTTGCTGGTTAGCCATCCTAAGCTTGATAGGGGAATAGATCAACTTAGGCTTTCCCATTAGTGCCCATGTCTACTTTGTCATGACATTGACCTCCAACCCTAAGTCGATGACCACATAGTCTATATCATACTCGCCTATTTGAGCATTCAAGTGTAATTCCTTATTTGTCCTTATTATTTTTGCGATTTGGTGCACTACCCTATTCAATAGGGTTCTATATTTCCTAGCTCATACTGCCAAATTAAATCTTGTAGCTCTTGTACAACACTTTTATCCTGAATCAACTTAACATAAGTGCATAAAAATTCCATGATCTTGCTTACCTCATTCCCTTCTTTTGGTGAAGCAGATTGATCAAATGCCTGAGTCATTCCATATTATTTTAATTATGGCCATGTATTTGATGAAGAATCTTGGTCTCCTCTGAATTCTTTTCTTGCTTTCTCAAATATTTGTTTTTTTTTCTTTGCATCAAAATTTTGAGTCTTCTCTATAGCTTTCCTGACTCGTGAGTCTTCTGTAGTATTTTCTTGGGTTGCTCTGTCTTCTCCTGTAACAACGCATCCTCGAGTGATAACAATGACTCTAGGGTCTTCTCCGCGAGGTTCATCATATATCAATTTCACTTGTGGGTTCTGCTGAGGTCCTCATCTTTCCTGAAGCTTAGCTAGCAACACAGGGCAATCTTCTATAACATGGTTGAATGAGCTGCAATAGCTGCAAGTAGTGCAAGGGTTCTAAAAGCCCCTTGTTGAGTGTCCTGGTTGTGCGTAGTTGTAACATATGATATGTCCTTGGCCTTGACCCATACCTCCTCCTCGTCCTTGTCCTCTAAACCCACCATGAGGATTGAAGTGTCCTCTCCCTGGAGAGTTGTACTGTGGAGTGTTTCCTTCTTGTTGTACTTCACCTTGAATATTGTATATGTCCCTCGATCTTTCATTCACAAGGTAATAAGCCCTACAATCCCTATCATCATGTCCCACTGAATTACAGAATGTGCAATACAAACTTGTGGGTGTATGAACATACTTTTGCATGTACTAGCACTCACCTGGGCAATGTCTATTTATGCATACATCGCACCAGGGTAGGTTGACTTGCTTCAATGGGCTCGGTGCTCCAGAGTCCAAATACTCATGAAATAGGGGACAATGTTCCTTATCATGCCCTTATGATCTTCATATGACACAACATATATATTCCCTTTTGTCTTTCCCCTTGTCTTTCTTCATATCCTCGACTTGTAAAGACAAACTTGTCAACTGACTCGAGACTTGGCTCATACCTGAGCTACATTCTCCTGTAGGGTCGAATTATAGCTTCATGGCAATCTCCAGTGCCTCAGACTACGAAGCAATCTTCTGTTGCATCAGGGAAACTTTGATGTATGGTAAGAGGGCAGCGATGAACCATTTTTTTTTTGTTCATCTGGGATCTTAAAAGTTAATCGGCCTGTTAAGGTCTTGAATCTCTGATCGAATTCCCAGATAGGTTCAGCTACCTTTTGCTTGATCTCCTTTAGCTCTGTAATACATTGCGACTCTAATTTGGGTTTCTTGAATTCTGCAATCAACGCATTCTTAATCTCATTCAGTGACTGACACTGTGCAAGTCCTTGGACAAGCTTCATGTACCAACTCAGTGCACGATCTCTTAGGGTAGTGTTGAACTGGGTTCTTTTAACATCTTCATTGGTGACACTTTTAATATTCCATACGGCTTTGCACAGAAACCAGTGTTGATCAGGATCTTCAGATCCATCTCCCCTAAATATAGGGAGCCTCATCTCATCTGCCATAAATCTTCCTAGGTTTCATGTTTGAGTAGATGTTGAACTGCTAGTAACAATACTATGAGGACTCCGGTGATTCTGACTATTCTAATTACTAAGTGCTGCTGAAACAACAAGAGGATTAATAGTACTTACTTCAACAGTCTGTGCAGTCCCTAAAATTTCTGGCTCGTCTTGGCGAGGTTATTCATCTTTTCCTTCCTCTATCCTAGCAGGTCCTGAATGCTCTTTGTCTGTCAGATCCACCTCTTCTCCACTGTAAAATCCCTCATCCCGTAGTTCTCCTTCAACAATTTCGCAAGAGGAACTTCTCTGAATGCTCTTCCACTGCGCGTATGTCCAGCTTCTGTGTCACTTTCGCTGTCCGAATTATTGAACATTAGATTTTTTCATATCCAACCAATCCACTATATATTTAGGATGTTCTTCTCATGCAAGAGCATCTTGATTCTCAACTTCAAAAAATGTAAAAATTTTCCTCTGGGTCCTTTGAAAAATGATCTCTTGGCTTGACTATACGATTCTACTCTGTAAACAACAAACTCAGTGATGTAACCTCCAATGGTGCTATAGAACCAATGATATATTGCTTCGGATACAGTGTTATCAACTCTCTTGACCTCCTGGATCAATGTCGACGTCCAAACTGCAAGAGATCTAGACCTGATCTCGAACTATGTATCTGCTAACCTAGCCAACCACTCATAGAGCTCCTGATGTATTCCTCCAAAGAAGATCTTGTGAATGTTGGTGAAGATATATCTTCCTATCCAATCCTTAGTACTAAGATTAGGGTTCTTGTTTTGGACTTCATCGAAGTCTTTCTCTTGATCCTTTATCCACTTTTGAATATCTGTCTTCGATGGGAACCACCTTGACATTCCCTTAAAAAGACTTTGGTCCCGACAATAGAACCATTTATTGGCATAGGGGCAGACCCAGGGTTCACACCAAGAGTGCACCAACAATCCCTAGCTACCGGACCTTTTAGTAGCACTTGCTAAGAAGATGCAGTCTCACTCGAAGTAGCTATGAGGGGGTTCCAGGAAAGAGATGTCTACAACCAAGGGGAATATCAAGTGGATCTAATGCAACAACACATTATAGCGTTCATATATCATTTATTAGTCTACATCTACTCCGCACATCTATTTATCAGATCTAACACAACAATGTAATAAAAGTATATCAAATGACAGAGAACAAAGCATCAATCACACACATGACACAAAATATACGTGGTTCACCCTCTCTCTAGGTCTACGTCCACAAAACTATGCTTTATGATATATTAAGATGAAGCATACAGTTCTTGTCTGTGATCTTAGCTAGCAGATCTTCTTTCTTCTTTTCTCTATCTCTGCCTTCCTATGCACCCAGTTGCAGTGCTAATATCCCCACCCAGGTAGAGATCTTACAAATACCAGAAGGCTCTCATGCTTAGCACTTCTCTCTCACACAACAATAGTCTCTTACAATAGTAACAATAACAACAAAAAAAATACTAGGACGAACCCCCTTTCCTCATCTAGCTTCTTATTTATATATTACAATAGCTCACCGACAACCTTAGGATGAAACCTAGGTGTCAAAACCTTAGATACAAAAAGCCTAGGTGTTTAAAACTGTAGGTCAACTTGACCTGTATTTTCAGGGCTTCTCCAACCTGTCTTTTCATCTTTCTCATGCGGTGCTCCAAAGAATCCAACAATGGATTTTTCCACTTGCTGAGTTGTCCACCGTCCATTTTTCTTGCAGATCTGTCATCCTTGATCTCCTCATCCAATGACTTTATTTCTCTTACTCTGCTCCTTCTTTTCTACTCTTTTTCTCACTTTGACCCAGTAATAGTTACTGTGTCTCCCGCGCAGTTCGCGTTTGACCTTTTCTTCCTTGATATTCACTTGCTTCCATACCCAAGGGCCACCAAGTGATTTCACCCAGAGTTCACGATCCTTTTCCAAGTGGCCTTCTGGATTTGACAGTCCAAATTCCTTCTTCGGCTCCTTGACCCCTTCGGGTATTCGTCACTTTGGGTCTTCGAGTCTTCGGTGCTTCGGCTCTTCGGCTATTTAGGGTTTGGGTATTTCAACATTCCATCCTCGTCTTTCTCTGGATCTCATGAATCATCGAAACGTGTCCCTCTGAATCTGACGGTTCAGATTACCTCCAGCTCTTCGGGCTTCAAAAGTTTCAAACTTCTATGCGCTCATTCCTCCTGGAGTGCCTTCACACGAGACTGGTGGATTTTTTCCATGCATCCTTCCAGATGATGGATGGTCCCAAATCAATTCGGGACTTCAGCACTTTAGCAAGTCCACTCTCCTGGGTGTACAAAGCGCTAAGGCTCATGCACATTTTTTTCGATCAGACGAATGTGGATCTTTTGTGTTGTGATCCAACAACCAATGTTGTCCTCTCTCCTGAGCTTTTCATCTCTTCTGACTTAGAATATTTTCTAAACATTCAAAGGCTTCAACCTTTTCTCCTCCTACAACTCCATCTATTGGGCCTCTTCCGCACTTATGAAAAGAGCTATCCCTTATGATCTTGATCCTTATAGGATTTCGATTTCCCATGCACTCCTTACATTTCTGGGATTTCGTCAAACTTAGATCCAAACGATTTCTTGAAAATAAATTATTATCGCCCTCCCGGCATTCCACTTGCTCGATGCACACCTTGCAGAGTTCCTCCTTATAGAGTGTTCTATAACTTTGTCTTTCTCTGAACTTAACACAGAGTTGTTCATGTGCACTGCTTGCACTTCTACTGATAAAGATCAACGCTATCTCTCTTGAGATTCTCTAAGGTTAATTCACCTCTGTCAATGCACTCCTTGCACTCGAAAACTCAAAGAAGAGAATCGATTGAAACTTATTCAATTGTTCACCCGTTCATACATTCAAAACATGAACGATATATAAAAGCATAACAATGAATGAAAATACATAAACACACAGAATGTTCATATGAAAGAAAAACTTATTTCTTTCTATTAATATGAATGTTCGATTACAATATATGTAGGCTGGACTGTAACATAGTATTATCTCTCCCAAAACAAACTATTCTACCTCCTATTCAATAACAATACTCCTCCAGCAGCCTCATTTGGGCATGTCATGCATCTACATTACAGGAAGGTTCCTAGGGTTCCCTCCGACTACCTCTCCTATCAAAGTAATGAATAACAACTACTCATGCTCCGTTACATTCAAGACTGACTCACATATATCTTGTGATCATACAGTTTTCGAGCATTTCACTCTTCTTCAATCATCCGTTCAAAGTGGATATGCAGAAAACACCAGCTTTTAGATTCCTTTTAATTAAAAAGGCACGCTATGGCACTGTGTTGTCCCTCCACGTGGGATTTGCTGACGATGCTCCTACATCATACTCCACTGCTGGGAAAATCATGAGCTCCTACTCATGGCCATCTACTCCATTGTTGAGACCGTCTAGGGTCGCATACCTTCTCTTGGAGATGTTCATTTGCTCCTTTTTATTCCTGCCTCTTCTTCCCTGCTGATTTTGCAGTTTTTGTTCTGTCCCATACTTCTCTAACGATTGCTTCTTGTGTTGCTTCTAGCATCAATCTATTTACCTCCTTTATTTATTTGTCCATTCGGTCCACTGGCTGTTTTCCCCCCTGCAGTATGCTCCATTTTCTCTTCTCTCCATCAATTTCCAACTTGACTTGTTGGATAAGATGCTTTTGCATTTTTACCCTTATCTCCAGGGCCTCCAAATCTTCACACAGATCAACAAGATCCATACTATCTATTACTTCCTCCTCTGTTGTAGGTTCACATTCTACAGTTATCACTTGCTCAACTTCCTGATTGAAAAATTTGAGCCATTCCTTTGAATGCTCTTCTCCCCCTGCTATAGATCCTAGTTCTACAATTGCCTTTTGTTAATATCCTTGGCATAGGTTTTTGAGAAATTCCACAGAATGATCTTATTTCTCCATCTCTTGGGCACATTGTAATGTGTGCTCTCCCTCCTCCATGGCAATGTGATCAATGTGATCCTTCATGTTATCTTCATCTCCCGTGTCATTAGTTGGCCACTCTGTTGCAGACTCCATTTCTCCAGTCTCACCACTGAGTTGTTTCTTAGCTTCCTCCTCTCAGAGATTAAATTATGTCATCTCCTCTTTGGTTGGTTCATCTCCAACTTCCTCCAGCTACTCCCCGGGCTGGTATGCTCCTCCATCGGTTTCCAACTTAGCTTGTTGGCTACGCCTACTATGCATATTTATATTTCTCTCTTGGGCTTCCAATTCCTCATGCAGATCAACAAAATCTATTTTTTCTGCTTCCTCTTCTCTTGCAGGCTCCAGTTCTGTAGTGATCTCTTGTTCCGCTCCCGGGCTGAAATTTTTGAGCAATTCTACTGAATGCTCTTCTCCTGAAATATGCATGACTGTTTCTTGCCAGCCATCTTCTGGTTTTGGATTTTCTAGCCAATCCTCCAACATCTTCATCTCTTTCTCCCATTGAGTGAGAAATTCATCTGAATTTTCCTCTTTTTCTATTGGGGCAGATATCAATGTCTTCTCCTCCTCCTCCTCTTTGACAGTCCTTGCTAGTTGTCTTTCCTCTGTTGCACCTGCATCACAGACACAATTAGATTTAAAATAATTTGGACCCGTGCCCTCTTTCTTGGATTCTTGTTGCACCACCTCCTCATGCGCAACACTTGTATTAGCCTCTGCTGGACTATTTGGTAGGAATATTTGAATTCCCCCAATAATCAGAACACACCTCTGATCTTTTTCCATCAACACTCCTTGCTAATATGAACTCTCAACTGAGCTCATTTCTTCTCCCTTTCCCACTTGACAACTCAGGATTATCTCTATGCCCACCTGGCAGTCTATGAGATCACCCGATCTCCCTCCATTTCCCACCTAGAAACTTGAACTTCCATCGCTTCCCTCTTGGCAGTCTATGAGATCATTCACTGATATCCTTCCATTGCCCACTTGGAAACATTAAATTTCACTTCTTCACCCCATTTTCATACATTTCTGGGCTGAGAGGATTGTTCCATTGCGTCCGGAGCGCTCATTTCATTTAGGAACATTTTTTGTTTCACTCTAAAAGGTTTCTGTTTTCCCAATATACAACCATTTCATCTAGATCACGAGGTATAAAGCATGAATACGCCCTGCTTAAGTTTTTGCGGAGTAATATTTCAGTTTTATATTGTTTGTTTACGGGTTTCTAATCTTTTATATCTTCTTATTCTCTTTTCCCCCTGCCCTATGCAATCTCGGAAAATCATAAACATATAGGAAAATGTGCATTTTTCAGGTAAGCTAACTGCGATCTAACCCTTGTTGTCATCGAGAAGAAAATTTGTTTTCTTGTGTGAAAAGATTTATTTTTTAGCACACTCTCCAAGGTCATCTTCAACAACAACACCCCCAATCCTCTTGCTAAACAATACAATAATCCTCTTCATACACAATACAATATGTTTTGTTATCCCACTTGGTTAAAAGTTTCCTTATTAAGTAAGAGGTCTTGAGTTGAATTCTCTCTTTTTGTTACTTTTTTTTTAAAAGTTCATGCCCCATTGTAAAGTGTATTTCACTTTAAGTATAAAAGTGAATCACTATAAGTAGCTTTAATATTTTATTTTAGAGTTATTTATTTTGCATGCAACTTTATTTTATAAAGTAAATTCATTGTAAAGGTGATCCCCACTTCGTTTTATAAAAGTGGGTCACTTCACAAAGCAACTTACACCACCATGTGGTCTTTTGATTACTGTTTATGCATTTTTTAAAAAGGGAATAACTTTCACATCCGAAGTCCGTTTTCAGTGTCGTTTTTTTTAAAACCACCTAATTTTTCGAAATCTTTCCATCAAGATCATTGGTTTCAATTTTTAAATCCATATTATCTACATATTTAATATGGATTCTTTCGGTAATCTTTTTATTACCAACACCAACTACTTCCAATGGAAATACCATATGGAGGATTTATTAAGAAGTAAAGGCTTGTACCAGATTACCTTGGGAAAGGAAAAATAACCCACTGATGTTTATAAGAAACTCAAATGGGATAATAGGAGTGACGAAGCATGTGGACTGATTGAAATGTCCATCTCTCCTGATTTAAGGTTCCACCTTAAAAAAATTGATGACCCCGATAAATCTTGGGAAAAGATTAAATATGTGTTTGGTAAACACAATATTATTCGAGCACATCAGTTAGAAAATCAAATACTGACTTTAATTCCAAGTGATTTTTCTTGCATTGAAGACTATCTATCTAAGTTTAAAACACCCAGAATTTTATGTGAGGAATGTGAGATAAAGATGGAGGAAGAGAATTGCATCTATATTATTATTTCTAAGCTAGGTAGTGCATATTATGTGTTTGTATCTACCTTTTATGCCATGAGAGAGCCTCTAGGGAAAGATTATCAAAAACCCACTCTTGCTTCATTTTGTGATGCTTTGATTAGACAACAAGATAAGCTTGTACAACTTGAAGTGATCAACACTATAGGTAGCTCCAATAAAGCCTTAGTCTCCATGAAAAAAGATAAAACCAAGAATCCCAAGAAGCAACATCCTCGCCACAACAACAAACAACATAAGGGTCCCAAACCCACTCATACAACATCAGCTCCCAATGGTGACAAAGGAGAAAAATCTAAAAATAAGAAGACTTACATACATTGCAACTTTTGTGATAAATATGGTCATGATGAATCCAAATGTTTCAAGAAGATGGCATCTTTAGAAGCATCGATGAAGAAGCACAAAATCAGTATTGATTGTATTTCTTCTTCTTCTTCTCATGGACATGCACTTTCTTCTTCTGGTTTCTCCTTCAATGCAACTTCTACTTCTTCTTCTTATGAGTGGCTTATTGGTTCTAGAGCATCTTATCATATGGCTAAGGATAAAGACATATTTTGTGCTCTAAATGAATGTAACACCAACAAAATATTTTTTGGTAATGATAGATCTCTTAGTGTTGTAGGATCTGGAATAGTTCAAGTAGATAATGGTCATTTCAATGATGTATTATGTGTTCCAAGTATTTCTTGTAACCTTCTATCAATATATCAAATCAATCATTCTAATGAAGGTAAAACCATAGAGTTTTCACCTCACCAAGTTGTAATCAAGGATCTAAATGATCCTAAGCATGTTCTTGCAACTAGAATTGATAATGATATTACCAAGTTGAACAAGTTTGACAACTTTGGTTCATCATCCTTTCCATCAGATTTTGTTGTTCATAGCAATGACTTGAGCAAACTTTGGCATGAGTGGTTTGGTCTTCTAAACTATCGCTCATTGAAATAAATATGTAATTAAGAGATGGTGAGTAGTATTCCTCTTGTTTCATGTAGAGATGGTGTTTGTGTCAGTTGTATTCTCGATAAACATCATTGGTAAATTTTGACAAATGTGCTTCTCGGCATGCCTCAGGCCCTTTGCATCTTTTTCACAGTGATTTGTGTGGTCCACTTTCTTCTCATTCTTTTTCTAGGTGCAAGTATTTCTTAACTTTCATTGATGAATTTTCCAGATGTACTTGCATTTTCTTCTTAAAACTTAAGAGTGAATTTTTTGGCCTACAAGGCACTTGTAAAAAAGAAATATGGACATCAAATTTAAAGGTTAAGAACAGATAATGGAGGAGAATATGTGAACAATAATTTTACAAGTTACTGCACTACACAGGGCATCCAAATGAAACACATTGTTCCATATACACCACAACAAAATGATGTTGTTGAGATAAAGAACCACACATTAAAAGAAATGGCTAATTGTATAATCCAATTTAAGGAATTAAGTATAAAGTATTGGGTGGAAGCCATCAACTGTGCAAATTGCATAGTAAATCACACTCCCAAAAAGGCTCTTAAAAATATAACAACGGAAGAATCTTGGACTAAAATTAAACCAGACGTAAGTCACTTCTGTGTATTTGGTAGTATAGCATGGTCTCACATTCCTGATGAAAAAAGGAAAGCATTGAAGCCTAAAAGTGAGAAGTGTATATTTGTTGGTTATTATGAAGATGTCAAAGGTTATAGACTTCTTCAACCACATTGTAATGAAATTATTATTGGAAGAGATGTTAAATTTGATGAAAATCTCTTGGCCTACGAGCCTAATTCGACGATTATGACTTCTTCTGTGTGCGAGCCATATTCGGTGTTTGTTCCTTCTTCGACCTATGAGCCATCTTCGAAGTTTGTGTCTTCTTCATCCTGTGAGCCATATTCGATGTTTGTTCCTTCTTCTATTCCTATTATAGTTTCTTCTTCATATGATGATAGTGAGGATGAAAATCCACCCCCTCCTTCTCACCTTCCTCTAGATGAGTCCTTTGTGTTGATATTATGGTAGCTGCAGGAGGTATTTACCTCCAAGTGTAAGCCTAGTGAGAATATAATACTCCGAGAAGAAATAAGAAACCCTAATGAGTTGGCTAATAACCCTAGAAGACAAGTCATCTCAAGAGGATAACTTATATTAGGTTATTAGCCTACAAGAGAAGAAGTCGACCAGAAGAAATATTATACTAAGTAAATAGGAAACCTAGAATGAGAAGTCGGCCTAGGAAGTTAGCCAGAATTAGTATAAATATAGGAAGCCATTCTTCATTCTGGAAAGCATTCTCAGAATTTCAGAGAAACACTTGTGCGCACTGCAGTTGCCTAGTTTGTGCGCAGGTTTGGAGGAGAGCTGTCGTTGTAGCTGCTATAGCTAGCAGATTACATTTTGTCTTGGACTATCTCTTGGTTAGGGTTTGGACTATCTGATCAGATCTTGTTTGGTGCGCTATTCTTAGGGAAACATGTGCTACCCTTTATTTGGCTATCTAGCCTAGGGTTTGCTTCCAAAGTGATTCTCTGTCAAGGTTATGGTGCTCGGAGGGTGCCTTCGGCCTGTGGTTGGGTGACAATAGTCATATTGTCAATGGTAAAATGAGCACATCCATTTATATTCTAACAGGTTATGGGCCCATGCCTCCTTCATTCAGTCTAACCGTTGGAAGGAAACATATCCATAAGGATATTAAGTTCGTTGAAGAACTACCGCTAGGTTTTCTAGCAGGAGCAGTCACCAAAGCACCATCGCTAGGGTTACTAGCAAGAGAAGTTGAATAAAACCTAATCGTCTCGTTGAGGCACCTTAAGTGAAGGGATTGACCTAATTTCTAGATAGATTAGTCTGCCCTAGCCTAGCACATCTCCTGGTACTCTTAGCAAGCCAAGACGTCAAGTTTGAGTTTTTGGTCAAATCTAGGGTTGACCAAGTGAAGGAAACCATGACTTACTCTATGAAGTCAGAAAAAAAGTTAGATGGAGCTTCTAACGTCAGAGCATGGAAGACAAGGATTGACCTCATTCTTGCCAAGAATAAAGTGTTGGATATCGTGAAAGGAAAGATCGTAGAACCAAAGTTTGAAGAAGGAAAAGAGAAGGAACCAAACAACATTGCAGTTATGGAGAATTTCAAAGATGGTGATATCAATGCCATGAGTATCATAGTGGACTCTATAAAAAAATGCTTGATACCCTACATATTCCATCTTGATTCATCAAAAAAGATGTACGATGCCCTAACAAACCTCTTCTCAGTCAGAAACATTGGACAAGTAATGAGTCTGAAGAATGAGCTCTGTGACATCAAGATGAATGATGATGTCAATATAACATCATACTTTGTGAGAATATCTCAGTTAAGAGATCAACTACAAGCTATTGAAGAGATCATTTCAGAGAAGGAATTTGTAAACATAGTACTCAATGGTGTTCCCAAGACGTGGGATGCATTTTCCGCAAGCATGAACACAAGGAAGGAGTATCCTACATTCGAAGAACTTTGGACTTGCTGTGCTCAAGAATAATCAAGGATCAATGTAAAAGAGGAACCCCAAAAGAAGTACGATGATCAAGCCTTCACAACAAAATTCAATAATTTCAAGAACAAAAGGAAGTTTGGCTCAAGGAGGAAGCCAAATCAAGAGAAAGATATTTCAGAAATACAATGACACAACTATAGAAATTATGGTCACTACAAGAATCATTGTCTCGAGCTAAATAAATGGAAGGGGACACATGAAGCATTAGTTGCCAAAGAAAAGGAAACTACCAAGAATACCAAGAAGGAAAAATCAAACTTCTTCTTCTAAAGACAAGGTAACAATACACTTTTAGTTATTGTACATATCTTGTTTGCATAGTCTCTGTACATATCTTGTATATCTATCTCTTAGAAGATAATATGTTCCAAGAAGAACCATACCTATGGAAGAACAAAAAGATAAGGATTGATATCATTATACAAGTCAGATAATACACATGAAAGGATGAAATACATCAAACAAATCATGTG
>JASDQU010509270.1:0-15981 GCA_032191745.1 Picea mariana | reverse complement strand
CTATGGAAGAACAAAAAGATAAGGATTGATATCATTATACAAGTCAGATAATACACATAAAAGGATGAAATACATCAAACAAATCATGTGTAAGCTATTACAAGATAAGCTGAAATTAGAATCAATCCTGAAGAGACTTAGAAGAAGAGAAGACAAAAAGAAGTCAACAATCAAGAGGAAATTGGAGAAAGACTTATAGCACTTTGAAGAAGGAAATACGGATGCAGGCAGAAGCGTGGACTCTCCTAGATGGAGGAAGCCGATTATATATCACCAAAAAGAAGAGCATGCATTCATACATGAAGCAAGGATTAGGAGGGAGATAATCCTATGATCCATTGAAGATGATGAAGTATATATCCATGGTAGCAGCCATGAAAAACAATACGTGTTCAGTTTGACTTTAGAAGAAGACTTATTCAAAAAGAAGCCTTTAAGTATCCTTGGTTGTCCATCCACATTCGTGATCCTATTGTTGGGCATGAAATATGATCATTTTCATCATGGTTATTATACATGTTTGTCGTATGTATATATGTGTTTTTCGTCTTTTGAAGGATCTTTTTGAAGAATTTGATGAAAAAAAGGTAAGATCAGCATAAGGTATGTGTAATCCATGTTTAATGATTAAATCAAGTTTAATTCATCTTGTTCTATGATTTCCAAGAGTTAATTCATGTTTTTTTTCTGTTACAGGGAAAAATGCACCATGTTTCCACTTCCGACACTTGATTCGACACTCGTTCCAGCACTTGTTCCGGTACCCGATCCGACACTCATTCCAGCACCTGGTATTGCACAAAAATGCAAGGTGAGTTGGTGGTTATGGCATTGGCGGCCAGTGATGGACCAATCGAGCACATGGGTTTTGTTTTTCATCGCCCCCTCCAGCTACTAAGATCAACACAACTCGATTTCAGTTGTCCAAAGAGGGTGATTATTGGTTTCCTCTGTTTTGTTAGTTATGGCCTCATTTAATGTAATTTGCCAAATTTAGAGGTGGTTTGACCCTCCTGTGGTCGACCACCTGGGTTGTAATCCTATAAATACCGATAGAATGACCATTAGATTGTTAACTAAGTAGCATAAGCATCAGAATTTCCATAAACTCATTTTTACTTTGTTTTGACTTTTCACATTGCCAAAATTATGTTAAAACTGCATTTTTGACTTTCATGGTGAATTCGGCATGTTGAAGTTCATGGTGTGCTTGTAGAGGGTAGCCACGACTTGCTGGGGGGGGCCACCAGCAGTCTGGTGATGACCAGTGTGTTGTTTATACATTTCATATTTTGAATTATCTTCTATTTCCTGTACATGCATGTTTTATGTTTTAATTAGCTAGCTGCGATTTAATTGTTTTATTGTTCTTTTTGCAGGTTAGTATGATGGATTATGTTAGCATGAATTAGTTTGTAGGCTAGAAATATACTTGCAAGTCTCTTCACTAACCCCATATGCATCTAGATATAAGATTACACGTTTATCTATGATCTTACAATCAATTTTAAAACAGAGTTGTTTTTAGAATAATACAGAGTTCTATTTACGTTTCATTTCACAGGGATGTTGATGGATGGATAGATTTAATTTCCGTTCTTAGTTATAGCTTACTCACTTCAGTTTTTATAGCTGTCATTTTCTTCATTATTGGTTAATATAATTGTCAATTTACTTCTTGATATCATAGTTTAATTTATGTTTTTAATTCATCATAGCTTGAATGATTAGAATAGACATAGCATAGTTTTCCTTTACGCAATGTACTTTCATAGATTAAAATGCAATTAGATTTCTTAGTTAGGTAATGAGGATCTCATTATGATGCTAATGGTTTATACATGAATATGCAAGGTATTTAACATTACTTTTGTCATGGCTAAATTCTCCTTGGATTGTTTAATACATAGCTTCCATTTTGCCATTGAGATTAGTGTTGAGTTTATTCCGCTTGAATTGTCCTTTGTTGTCAAGTGCTATCGAGATATCATTCGTCACCACCGAAGGCATTCACACAACCACCAGCATTATATTTGAGTGTTTCATATATTAAAGATAGTTTCTCACTTTCATAAGTTAGAATATAGTTTTATTGTTGTTATAGGGTAGTTAGTCTTTTTCTTCAATAGATTTAAGAACAGTTTTGTTTATTGTAAATTAGGCATTTAGCTGGTAGTCCTCATTGCTTTCAACAAAATGGATTTCATATTATGCATTAGAAATAGTTTTGCATCAAGCATTTAGTCCACTTGCCTCTTAGGCTAGATAGTTGTTCAATGAGAAGTCTTTGCTCACTTGTCCATTTGCTTTAGTAGGATAGATAGTTGTTTTTGCTTACTTGTCTTTTTCTTTAGTAGGTTACATAGGTGTCTTTGCTTTCTTGTCTATTTTCTTTAATAGGTTAGATAGGTGTTTTTGATTATTTTCTTATCTATTTGCTTTCATACGATAGTTGCTCATTGAATGTAGGTTGGCAAGTTAAAAGTAGTTTGCTTTCATCATTTGCTTAGTATGCTTAATAGTTCAATTTTGCTTATTGTCATGAACTAGTTTGCCTTAAAGTAGGGTTTACTTGCTTTTCCTAGAGTCATGCATTAGTCCTTGGCCCAAAAGTACTTATGTTACCTAGTTTCATTTTTCCTAGTAGGGTTTTCTCATTAGATAGGTTTGCTTGAGCAGATTAGTCTCAGATGGCTTCTTTCATTAGTTAGATTATACTCCTACCAACCTTTTACCTTTGGCATATATTTTTTCACAACTCTAAGTTTACTTATCCTGGGTTGACAATTTAATTGAGGGTAGTTTAGTGTCTATTTTAGTACATATAAATCACCTAACATTTTGGCGTCATTGTCGGGGAGTTGTCTTAAGGTAAGAAGTAGTTAGGAAATAGATCATTCCTAGACCTTAGCATTAGATTGGTGGCAGGGGAACTTTAAGACGAGAGGTAAGAACCTGCGCATCTTCTATTGCAAGCTCCCCCAAACCCAATGGTATTTTTTCCCTTTCATATTTGTTTTTCATGAATAGACCTGGAGATCCACAGGGTTGATAAATTAAATCTAATTTAGACCTTTCAACCAAGGTTCCTTCTGATCGCTTTGGAGGAAGGAATGTTCCGCTTATAAAATCCACAGACCGATACCAAAAAACAGGAACTAGCTCAACCCAAAGAGCTAAGATAGTCTCTATAAAGACTAACACAGGGAGCACTATAGAACAAGAAATTGAAGCATCAATCATACTGGGACAAGAGGCAAGAACACTCGAGTATTCCACAAAACCAAACAATACAACCTTTGCTTTTACACCACCACTAGGGAATATTAATTTTGAAGATATCATAGATCCTAAAAGGTGAATCTTTTGTTTGGTATTTCAGACAATGTAATTATCTCTCAAATTGACACAAAAACTTTGGCACCGATAATCTCAACCGGATTGAGTAGAGTCCCATACATCCAATCAGTAGGAAGACCTTTTTATCAAAGGGAAACCTTATTCTCTTCAAAGATAAAACCACTTAGGTACTTTATTTCTGAAAACCAAGCCAATATGGGTGATCAGGAGGACCATAACAATGTGGGACATGGGGAGGAAGAAGAAACTGGAAACCAAACTAAAACTACATTTGGGTTTCTGATTTTAGACACCACTCCAAATGTCAACATGAAGAATATTCCTCTCTCATCATTGCCTACCTTTTTTGGTAAAAATAGTGAATATCCGGACACCTTCCTATTTGAATTTGACATCTCGTGCAGAAGCTACAACTATGTGCAAGATGCCCAAAAATTAAAAATCTTTCCTACCACCCTCAAAGACTCTGCACTAAGATGGTTCATGGGGTTGGGAGAATCCATTATTAGGTCTTGGGAATCCATGAAAGACATCTTCCTTAATAAGTACCAGGACTACTGCAAGACCAAAGAGTCTTGTAATGACATCTTTAAAGTCCAACAGTTAGAAGATGAGACCCTTACAGACTATATGGAAAGATTTGGTTATATATCCCATAAGTCAAAATACCATGACCTCCTAGAGGATGCAGTTAGGGATTTTTTCCTTAAAGGAATTTCATAAGAGTATCTAGAGATGCTTAACCTGATGGAATCAGGTGATATTTCTCATAAACCATTTTCTGAGATATGTGAAATGTGTAAAAACTATTCAAGGAGTAGAGCCAAAACATGAAAGAATGTTCGAGACCCTTACAATAGAAGCTTAAAACCAGTTAGTTTAGGTGGCATCACAAGATAAGAGATAAGGAACCTTCTAGAAAACTTCAATACAGACATCTTAAGCACAATAGGTTCCTAGTTGGACACCCTTAAACTCAAAAAGAAATAGGAGGAGGAGAATGCAACAATGAGGATATATTGCCCAAGATGTAGGAGGAAGAATTCCTCAAGGGAATGCCCATTAGATAACATTTCGGTTTGTGGCTTCAGCACAGAAGACCATTCAACTGAGAAATGTCCATCCTTGCCTAGTTTATTAGCCATCTATAGAAGTGGAGATCCCGGGGAGTCTTCTTATGCACCTAGGAGGCCATGGTAGCCTAGAAAACAACCCACATACCCATATCTACAATCCCAAGTTCCACCCTATTATCAGCAAGAACAATAGTGGAACCCACCAGGTTGGAAAAACTGGTCTACCCAGTGCCAACATCCTTGGCTTCAAGGATGGAAAGGAGGACACAATCTAGGAAACCCTCAAGTTCCACCTATCCCTATGTCAAACCATCTGTATCCTTGGTTTCCATCGAACACTCCGCAACTTCTGCCAGGTTTTGTTCCACCACCTTGACCTCCTATTCCACAACAACAAATCCTACAATATCAAAATGAAAGCTCCCTGAGACCGACACTATTACCGGCACAGCCAGTGCCGAATCCCAACAATAAGCCCCCTCAACCTCTTAACAATGTTGAGATGCAGGATTTCCCGACATATGTTAATACTCCTGTTCCATTACAAGAAATTCAACTAAGATCGGGAAAATTTCTAGATATGCAGAGACCTTTAGTAGTCATCCAAGAAGAAGAAGAAGAAGAAGTCATCAAACAACCCACGGATGACACTAGGTGGGAAGATGTTATTATCCCGAAAAATAAAGAACCCAAGATTCCCCAAAATGAACCTTCACAAATTACGAAGGTCCCTTCTTATCCAGACTGATTGGTAATCGAGAAACTGGCCAGAATTTGACATTCTTAATGAATTGAAAAATATTTGTGTCAATATTCCCTTTCTTCAAGCCATTAAAGACATTCCAATCTATAGTAAGGTAGTCAAATAATTGTGTATTAAGAATCTAGGTAGAAAGCAAAAGGACCCTCCTACAATACATTTGGTAGGGGGGCTCTCTAAGTACATATCAGAGAAGCAAAGCTATCAAAATATGGGAATCCAAGAAACCCCGTAGTGACCATAACAATTAATGAGGTCTCCATTGGAAACACTCTCATAGATCTAGGGGCAACCATCAATGTTATGACCTCTACTACCTTGGAACAATTACAGTTACAACCTCTTCTTCGGCCTACCCCAACCATTTTGGAATTAGCAGATAAGACTAGGGTTATACCTGAAGGTATTTTAGATGATGTCATGGTTACTTTAGCCTCATGGGAGTACCCATTATATTTCCTTTTTATTCATTCAAAGGATCATGCCAGAGGCCATCCCGTTATTTTGGGAAGATCTTGGCTATCCACAATCAATGAATTTATTGGCTGTAGAGAAGGAGAAATGACCATCTCAAATGGTCTCTCCATCCAGAAGCTCACCATTTACCCTCCATCTCAACCCATTATGGAGAATCTATGGTGGCTTGACGATACGAGAACGAGGACTAGGAAGAACCCGTATTGCCAAGTGACCATGCATGGGTACTTCAAGATCACACAATCGAAAATGTGCTAAACCAATTCATTTATGCTATCACATGTGTGGATTTTCCACAGTCTTTTCCCCAATTTGAGAAAATGTTTGGGGAAGAATTTCAAGAACAATTGGATCCATCCATTTTGTCTTCAAGATCTTTTATTTTTGAGATAGATGAGTCGGCCATGTCTTATACTATGCCCTACAAGATTAGTCTAGGAAATTTTTTACATATAAACTATGGGCTAGATGTAGACCAACAGAAACAATTAGTAGATATCCTTAAAGAACAATCGGGAGAATTTGCCTGGGAATACACTGACATGAAGGGTGTACACTCTGACACATGCATTCATCATATATACACCTAGGGGGAGGTAACACCTATTAGGCAACCCCAGAGAAGGATGAACCCAACACTCAAAGACATAGTCAAGGAGGAAATCCAAAAGTTGTTAAATGTCGGATTTATCTATCCCATCTCCGACAGTAAGTGGGTATCCCCGCTTGTAGTGGTTCCAAATAAAGTGACCAAGAAATGGAGAATTTGTGTTGATTTCCGGGAACTCAACAAAGCCACTCTAAAAGACTACTTTCCTCTTCCTTTCATTGACCAAGTTCTAGATACCTTTTCTGGAAAGAAGTATTTTTCCTTTCTAGATGGGTATAGTGGGTACAATCAGATTCTTATAGCACCTGAGGAACATGACAAGACTACCTTTACTTGTCCTTGGGGTACTTATGCCTATAGGGTCTTACCATTCGGATTGTGTAATTCTCCTGCCACTTTTCAACGAGCAGTATTAGGGATATTTGCTGATCTTATTCATGATTGTGTCGATGCATATATGGATGAATTAATAGTCTATGGAAACACTTACCAGAAAGCCTTAGACAACTTAGAAAAAGTCCTCATCAGATGCCAGGAAATGAACCTATCTCTAAGTCATGAAAAATGCAAAATGTTGTTAACTGAAGGAGTGGTTCTAGGACATCATGTTTCATTCGGAGGGATAAAAGTCGATCCTTCAAAAGTTGAGGTCATTGTTAGACTTCCACCCTCTAAGACTTAGAAAGAGGTGAGAATATTTCCCGAACATGCTGGATATTACCGACGGTTTATTGAAAATTTTACAAAGATTTATGCACCTATGTTTGGATTATTGATAAAAGATGTCGATTTTGTTTGGACTGAGCAGTGTCAAACTTCCTTTAAAACCATGAAATCCAAGCTGTCTGTGGCACCAGTTCTTAGAGGGACCAATTGGACTCTCCCATTTTATATATCCATTGATGCCTCTGATATTGAAATAGGAGGGGTATTAGGGAAGAAAGAGTACCAGCAGTCCTATGCCATTTATTTTGTAAGCAAGAACTTGTCCCCTGTCGAGTTGAACTACAGAGTCACCGAGAAAGAGTTCTTGGCAGTTGTTCATTCTATTAACAAGTTTTGTCATTACATTACAGGTTATGAATTATTTTTACACACTGATCATTCAGCCATTAGGTTCCTCATGAATAAACCTATAACTAATGGCTGAGTGACTAGGTGGCTCTTGTTATTGAAAGAATTTAATATTACTATGCTTGACCAACCTGGGAAGGATAATGTAGTAGCTGACTTTCTTTCCCGAATAAAAAATGAGGATGATGAAATCCCTGTAGATGATAGTTTATGAGATGAGCATCTTTTTTCCCTCTCTATCAATACCCCATGGTTTGCGGATATGGAAAACTATATGGCTACTAGGAGATTACCGTCTCATTTGTCACTTCATGAAAAGCAGAAAATTATTACACAAAGTGCTAATTATTCTTGGGTTGGTTGTGATATTTTTCGCATAGGTCTTAATTTGATTATTCGTAGATGTGTCTGAGAGGATGAGGTACCTGAAATACTACAAAGTTGTCATGATGGACCATGTGGTGGCCATTTCTCTGACAAACGTACAACATATAAGGTATTACATTCAGGTTACTATTGGCCTAGCATTTTCAAAGATGCTGCCAAGTATGTGAGAAGCTGTGATAGTTTCCAAAGGATAGGTAGACCTACGCCAGCTGGCAAAATTACTTTGCAGGCCCAAATTATGATAGAACCCTTTGAAAAATGGGCCCTCGACTTTGTAGGACTAATTTCACCCATGTCCCATAGGAAGAACTATATCTTGGTTTGTACGGACTATGTAACCAAATGGGTAGAGAAAAAAGCCCTATTTAGGGCCACATAAAAGTTTGTTGTAGAATTCATCTATGAAGAAATATTTACCTGCTTCGGTGACCCTCGTGAAATTGTTACTGACCAAGGCACTCAATTCGCTTCCAAGCTGATGAAAGAGCTGACAAAGAAATATGGGATTAAACACCGTAAATCTTCTCCATACCACCCACAAGCCAATGGTCAGGTAGAATCCACAAATAAAGTTATAGAAGCCATCTTGACCAAGACTGTTCAGTTACATTACCAGGAGTGGGATGATAGGCTCCCAGAGGCTTTGTGGGCATATCAGACCACCTGGAGAAATACCATTGGGCATACCCCTTATGAGCTAGTGTATGGGAAACAAGTACTTTTACCTATATAATTCCAAGTAAGGACCTTCCATATTGCCACAGAATTAGGATTGAACCTAGATGAGGCGCAGAAGAAACGAGCCCTACAGTTGAATGAGTTGGATGAAATCAGGCAAGATGCCATCCAACGGACGATACTAGTCCAAAACCAGAGGAGAAAGTGGCATGAAAAGTTTATTAAGAAGAAGCACTTACAACCTGGTGATTGGGCTCTGTTGTTTGATTCCCACTTCAAAACCTTCAAAGGAAAAATTACCACCCGTTGTTTGGGCCCTTACGAGGTAGACACTGTATATGAAAATGGAGCTGTAAAAATTAAAACAATTGACGATGGACAAGTCTCCTTTGTGGTAAATAGACACCGACTTAAATTTTATCATAAGCCCATTTTCAGAGAATATTTTCTACAAGTCATGTCAGCTGACAAGGCATTGGCCTTAGTAGATGTGGAAGTCCCCCCTTATTCTTGAAAAATTTTCTGAATTTCCTACTGTATATATGTAAATAGTTTTTGAATTTTGTTAATAAGGCAATTCTAAAGGTTTCTGTAAGTATTTATTTCACCAGGAGTACACAGTTTCAAGGATCTTTCTTCAAAACATTGTTATACTTGAAATTTGTGTTTTCTAAATCATCAAATGAATATTGACTTATTGTAATTAGCCATATTTTTGCAAAATTATCATTTTTTAAGGCATTCTAAAGCAGTTTCTCTTGAAACTCTTCACCACTGTACAAGGAAGTGGTACCATAACTATTAGGCCTAGATGTCTGTCATACATTTTTTCCAAGAAACTTGAGTAAGTGAGTCAAGTGTCTTTATCAAAGAGTAACAAAGAGGTCTAATTAGCATTTAGCCATGGAAACATCACAATAACTAAAAAGGAAGAAAGTAAGTTGAGCCTAGAGATACCTTCTTGTTCTTTCTTGATGGTACGATCCACTACACACTAATAGCTTTATTATATCATATATTTAGATAGGCCACGTCTGCTTAAGTTCCCCTTACATCAAGACAACCATTAATAATATAACAGAAAGTCATCCTCTAACATAAATACCATCCCAATTGAAAAGAAAAAAGGAAAGAAAAGTTTTTTTTAGAGTTGTCCCCCCATCTTCTTGCATAGGAAATCTGATATTAAAATATTAGAAGATGGAGGGCCAGTATCTAAGGGTTTAAGAGGCTAACCCGTTGAGATACTAAACATGTCTTCTAGCAATGGGTACCAGCCTGTGGTATGACTAGGTAAACCCGCCGGAGTACTAAATAGGCTTGATGGCAGCGGGGCATCCTACCTAGCGAGGATGGTGATTTGACAAAAATAAATAATAAATCTAAACTTGTCCTGATGTACGGAATTACTTGCAGACAAAGCTGACATGAAGTATGTGTGGTTAAGCTAAGGTTAATGAAATCCATACACTTTCCATTGGGAAATAGCTTCAATACTAGCTTGAAACTCTCTTGCCACCTCTTCTTATCTATATAGGATTTCTTATCCTATAGGTGGGGCCATCTCCTAACTGTCTCATCATACCAATATGTGAAATTTCATATTTACACTTGGCATACTATAAATCTTCATCTATTGGAGGATACTGACTAGTTTTCTATACTTTTGATTGTGAGGTGTCACAATACTTAGGTGTGGGGGAGGGGTTCATGAGCTAACAGATGATCATTGCCTAGAGAGATACGTCTTTGCAAGATTTTTTTTATTATCATCATGATATAGGTTATTACATCGATAGTCATATTATTTTTGAAATTCTTAACTCCTGTGTGCTATAACAATTACCAAACTCATGCTTGACAGACCACTCTTTATTGGTTAGACCACTCTTTATTGTTTATTGTTTCATTACAAGCTTCATACTATAGGTTTGACAATACATTTGTATGCTTGCTATAACATGTTCATTACAGGTTTTGACATTATATGTCATATACAAGAAGAATGAGTGAGCACAGACCACTCTGCCTCTGCTCATTAACCACTATGGTTGTCAAAAACACTTCAAAATTGTAGGCCATCCATTATAAGAGGTGAAAATACACTTAACACAGGAATATCGGATGAAGTACCGTATGAGGTACCGGATGAAGTATCATTTGAAGTGTCGTTCGAAGTGCCATTGAATTACATAACTGTCCTAGATTCCAGGTAACCTGAATTCAATTATATTCAATTAAATTTGTTACAGGTATTGATTAAAATATGATTCTTATGGTTATGATCAAATGTCCAAGTCAAAAGACTTGGACATTGATCTAATTACGTACCAGTCCATTGCCAAAAATAGATCCTTTGAATTCGAATTCTTCACACATGGCAGCACACACACACATGTGTGTAACTCACTCCACCTTAAGTGCATCCAAAATCGGGTTGGGCACTCTATTATTTCATTTCCCTTGCCATTTTTCTGCCTCACATTAAGGAATCGCACCCAACGCTCTACCAATTCACCCTTTGTTCTAATCACACTCAGACTGTGTTAAACCCGTGCCATTTCTTGGCGTGTTTGCACCCTTGCTTGGTAACATTTGCCTCTGTTCCAATTGCACTCAGACCATGCCCAATTTGTGTCTCTGTGTGGCTCGATTTCACCCTTGCTTGGTGAATTCAAACTTTGTCACAATGCCCAAGAAATACGAACCCTCCTCCTATGCAGACTTGTTTGCCATTCTAGAATTCGCATAGTGTAGGGAAGTATTCTTGTGTGCTGGCTGGGGACCATTTTTGTCAAGTTTGCAAGGCCATGATGATGGTTTTTCTATGCAATTTGGAATTGGTTTTGATGGAAAGATAACACATGTAGGGTCTCTCAACTTTGCAGTCACAGAAGAGTCAATTGTTGCTGCAACAAAGCTCCCAAGAATGGGAGATAGGTCGTTTAAAAATCATAAATTGCTGCTCTCAAGTTACAATAGGGTGTTCAAGCCTGAATTCGAGAGAATTTCAGGAGAGAAAGGGTATGCTAAGAAGTGGATAAATCCATAATTAGTTAACCCCCTCATTGTCATCACAAGGTTAATTACATGTGAAGGTATATACTCCACCTTCAAAGCTTGTCATTTTAGATTATTGGCTCATTTTCTATTCAACAAACCCTTGAACTTTCCCTTTTGTTTTCTCAAAATCTTGGAGAAGATGTCCTCTCAAGTGAGGAAGATAATAGTCTCATAATAGTCTCTTCCACCACAGTTTGATAAAACTCTTCATTCTTACCAAACTAGAGAAGCATGGGAAAAGTTGGGATGCCTTTATCTACCAATTTGAAAACCCCCACTTGACAGTTAAGACCAATAGAAAGTCACTTAGCCTAAAGAATATCTCCCCATTCAAGCCTCACTCTTCGAGAACTCCAAAATCCATTGCACAAGCCCTCTCTTTATCAGAACAATACCAAAATCTTGTTGATATTCCTACTTCTTCATCGGGGAAAAAGACCAAGAACAAAGACCAAAAGAAGTCTATTATTGACCCCCCAATGCATTCACTTTCTCTTGGTCCTACACCTAAGAAACTCCAAGAGGTTATGCAGCAAGACTTTCCCATCATTCCCACAAACAAGAGGGGGGGCAACCGGTTTGGTAAGGGACCCTTTCAGAAGAGTATCCAGAGCACAAGAACCAAGCCTTATGAAAAACCTCTACCTACTTTGGATCTCATCCAAGTATCCTCCGACCTTGAGAGACCTCATAAGAAAATTAGGGAAATCTCTATGGATGGATTAGAGTCACTAAGGAAAACAAAATATGAACCTACCTCACCTTTCTGATCTCCCATCACTCCTACTTCACCTATGCCCATTCTAGATCCTAAAACTGATGAATTGTCCACATCCCTCAAAGCATCTAAACCTTCCTCAACAATTGTCGATTCTATCCCAACCATAGAGCAACTACAAAAAGAAAACGATCAGCTTCTCCAACAATTGGAAGAGAGGAAGAAAATAAATGTACATCTCCATCATCACAATGTAGTCCTTCATGAAAAGGTCAACTCCCTTCAGCAGTTGGTTGATAAAATGACTAAAAATAACCGCAGCCTCAGAGCACAGTTGAAGTAGCAGAAGAGGCACAAGGCTAAGTCCACACAACAAGAAGGAGAGGCTTCCAAAGCTGATCCTCCTCAGCAAGCCTAGTTCTGAGGGATAACTTCTTTTTGTTTGCAGGGGGACCTGCAAAGTCATAGGTGTGGGGGTAATGTTGGGCCCGAGATATGATCATTTTCATGATGGTTATTATACACTTTTTCCATATGTATATATGTGTTTTTCGTCTTTTGAAGGTTCTTTTTGAAGAATTTGATGATAAAATGGTATGATCAACATAAGTTACGTGTAATCCATGTTTAATGATTAAATCAAGTTTAATTCATCTTGTTCTATGATTTCCAAGAGTTAATTCATGTTTTTTTGCTATTACAGGGCAAAACGCACCATTTTTCTAGTTCCGACACTTGATCCGACACTCGTTCCAGCACTCGTTCCGGTACCCAATCCAACACTCGTTTTAGCACCTAGTATTGCCCAAAAACGCAAGGCGATTCGGCGGTTATGGCATTGGCGGCCAATGATGGACCAATTGGGCACATGGGTTTTGTTTTTTATAGCCCCTTCCAGCTACTAAGCTCAAGACAAATTGATTTCAGTTGTCCAAAGAGGGTGATTATTGGTTGCCTCAGTTTTGTTAGTTATAGCCTCATTTAATGTAATTTGCCGAATTTAGAGGTGGTTCGACCCTCCTGTGGTCGACCACCTAGGTTGTAAGCCTATAAATACTGATAGAATGACGATTATATTTTTAACTAAGTAGTATGAGCATCATAATTTCCAGAAACTCATTTTCACTCTGTTTTGACATTTCACATTACCATAATTATGCTAAAACTGCATTTTTGACTTTCATGGTGAATTTGGCCTGTTGAAGTTCGTGGTGTGCTTGTAGAGGGTAGCCACAACTTGCTGGGGGACCCAGCAATAGTCTGGTGATGATCAATGTGTTGTTTATACATTTCATAATTTGAATTGTCTTTTATTTCCTATACATGCATGTTTTATGTTTTAATTAGCTAGATGTGATTTGATTGTTTTATTGTTCTTTTCGCAGGTTAGTATGATGGATTATGTTAGCATGAATTAGTTTGTAAGCTAGAAATAGACTTGCAAGTCTCTTCACTAACCCCATATGCATCTAGATATCAGATTACACTTTTATTAATGATCTTACAATCAAGTTTAAAACAGAGTTGTTTTTAGAATAATACAGAGTTCTATTTGGGTTTCATTTGACAGGGATGCTAATGGATGGATAGATTTAATTTCCTTTCTTAGTTATAGATTACTCACTTCAGTTTTTATAGATTTCATTCGCTTCATTATTGATTAATATAATTGTCAATTTACTTCTTGATATCCTAGTTTAATTTATGCTTTTAATTCATCATAGCTTGAATGATTAGAATAGACATAGCATAGTTTTCCTTTACGCAATGTCATTTCATAGATTAAAATGAAATTAGATTTCTTAGTTATATAATGATGATCTCATTATGATGCTAATGTTTTATACATGAATATGCAGGGTATTTAACATTACTTTTGTCATGGCTAAATTCTCATTGGATTGTTTAATACATACCTTCCATTTTTCCATTGAGATTAGTGTTGAGTTTATTCCGCTTGAATTGTCCTTTGTTGTCAAGTGCCATCGAGATATCATCCGTCACCACAGAAAGAATTCACACAACCACCAGCATTATATTTGAGTGTTTCATAGATTAAAGATAGTTTCTTTCTTTCATAAGTTAGAATATAGTTTTAATGTTGTTATAGGGTAGTTAGTCTTTTGCTTCGATAGATTTAAGAGCAGTTTTGTTAATTGTAAATTAGGCATTTAGCTCATAGTCCTCATTGCTTTCAACAAAATGGATTTCATCTCATGCATTAGAAATAGTTTTGCATCAAGCATTTAGTCCACTTGCCTCTTAGGCTAGATAGTTGTTCAATGAGAAGTCTTTGCTTACTTCTCCATTTTCTTTAGTAGGATAGACAATTGTTTTTGCTTACTTGTCTTTTTCTTTAGTAGGTTAGATAAGTGTCTTTGCTTGCTTGTCTATTTTCTTTAATAGGTTAGATAGGTGTTTTTTATTACTTGCTTATCTATTTGATTTCATAGGATAGTTTCTCATTGAATGTAGGTTGGCAAGTTAAAAGTAGTTTGCTTTCATCATTTTCTTAGTATGCTTAATAGTTCAATTTTTCTTATTATCATGAACTAGTTTGCCTTAAAGTAGGGTTTACTTTCTTTTCCTAGAGTCATCCATCAGTCCTTGGCCCAAAAGTACTTAGTTTACCTAGTTTCATTTTTCCTAGTAGGGTTTTCTCATTAGATAGGTTTTCTTGAGTAGATTAGTCTTAGATGGCTTCTTTCATTAGTTAGATTATACTCCTACCAAACTTTTACCTTCAACATGTATTTTGTCACAACTCTAAGTTTACTTACCTCGGGTTGACAATTTAATTGAGGGTAGTTTAGTGTCTTTTTTAGTACATATAAATCACCTAACACCTATGATGAAAGAAAGAAGTGGAATCTTTAGGGCGTGGAATCTATAAGAAACTCCATGGACTCAAGAGCTAAAGAAACATGAGAAATAACATAAAGATTACAAGAAAGAAAGAGAATCCAGAACAACCAGTCATTGTATTAAGAATCACAAGATTACCAGCCTGATATGAACTCACTAAAAGAAATCAAGCAGAGGAACTAAAATTTGTGATGAAGAACAATGTATATATGCAAGCATTGCAAGATACAAAACTAGAGGTTCTCCCAGATGGAGGGAGAAGACTATGATGATTACTTGTTTTAGTAAACCAGACATACCTCTACATGAGTCATTCTATCATCTGCAATATCCATGGGTTGGAGTTCTACATCAAATGAATGTGAATACTGTTCTCCTGAGCAATTGAACAAAGAGCATATGAAGAGAAACATCAAGACTTTGAGGCATACCATAAAGAGACCCTTGTATGCAGATGGAAGAAGATAATTTGGTGGAGAACCTCCAATGCACAACAAAAGCGTGGTGAATATTTTCTATAATAGAGATACTGTATCATAATGATTACTCAGAAGATCAGGATGATGGATTGCCAATCCATGAAAAATATCTCATGATGACAGAAGAAGTGCCACATGGATATGTTCCAGTTTGATCCTTGCCACGATGTTGTGAGCTAGAAAGAATCAAGAGGAATCCAACAATGATATACTTTATTGATCAGAGCTACATGAATCCTTCAAAGAAAACCAGTGTTCCAGACCAAAGTACATTTGAAATCAAGCATTAAATTATCCATGATGAAGTCCATAAAGGATAAAGTGGTTTTCCAATACATATCTCCATAGATGATCATTTAAGTAGACATTTTGGTAAAGCTTCTGTCCAAGATGAAAGAGTTTGTGTACTCAAGCTGGAGCTCGTGGAGACGACT
>JASDQU010509269.1:65149-82543 GCA_032191745.1 Picea mariana | reverse complement strand
ATTGGTAACAATGAATTTCGTTTGGATTTACCTCCTTATATGAAAATGTATGCAGTTGTTAATGTTGATAATTTGAAATTGTATGAGCCTCCTTTGATTGATGATCAAGGAGAACATGTTCAGATTCCTTCTATAGATGATTTCTCCAAGAATATCTTACAGAACTGCATGAAGACACAATCCTTAACAGGAGAATGAGAACATCAAAATGGGGAAATGTGGAATATATTTGAATTGGTATTAGAGGCACAAATCCAAGAAAATCCATGTGTATTGAGGTTGGGAAGGTGACAGAACTATACCCTCATCTTCAGATAGACTGAAAGTAGACTTTTGGAGGTCCAAAAGCTTTCCAATGGGGAGGTGTGATCCAGGGGATCAAATTTTGCTCAAAATTCAAAGTTCTTGGAATCGCTTCAAATAGAACAGGTGTGTAGGCCTCGTTGTCACGAACCCAACGCAACTCAAACAGGTTCAAATGGATGTCGAATGAGTGAGATATCATGTTTTGTTCAAATTGTCAAACAGGGAAAAAAAAAATTGTTGACTGTACAGTTCGTACAGTTGCTGATGTGGTAGGGACGTACGATGACATGGGAAGGACATATGCTGATGTGGCAAGGCTGAGTTGGCACACAGTTGGAAATTGTGAGGTCGAATCATATCTCAACACGTGGCACATTATTGACAAGTGGGAAGGTGCCATGTGGCCCAGACATGGGCTACCATGTGGCACCATATTTGATTGGTCATTCAAAATTATATGGAGTCCGTGGGGATCGAACCTCGGACCTCCCGCCAAGGTGGAGCAACTTCACATGGCATGGGCTACCAATAGCCCATGCATTAGTTCTTAATATGTATATGTGTTAAAATTTATTTAAGTTTGACTGTTGTATAGTTTGGCGCGGGGGTTGGGCTGGGGAGAGGAATTTTTCTATAAATTTTTAAAACAAATTTATAGAAAAATCCCTTCCTCTCCATTTATTTTATAGAAAAATCCCCAATGACACATGTCCTCATGCACAAATATTTAATTTTTAATAATTTAATTAAAGGATTATTCACCCACTTCATTTTTCACTGATCTGGATTTTATGAGAAGAACAAAATGACTACAGATTATTAATGGGCGCTTAACAAAAAACAATAGAGATACATTAAAACATGTTTTCTATTCAATAAGGAAATAAGCCAAAACTGTAAAATGCAGCAGAAGCAAGCTTGTTGGGATGGTGGCGGCTTATCTCTGAGAAGAGATGTGACAAATGTGCTCATTCACAAGAAGATCATTAAAATGAGGCTCAAAAGGAATTTTTACAATAAACAGGAACACAAAAAACCCTAGAAATCCAAAAACCTAATCCTAGGAGATGAAGCACCAAAAGTCATGTGGCCCCTGTTTGGGTAAGTTAGTACATCAACTTCCCGGGGTCGTAACTTTTGCATAAGATATCCATTTTAGGTGCATGATATCCCATTGGAAAGGTATCGTCGAGGAGATTCATTTTTTTGGATCAATCATTCTTCATATATCATTGAGAATATCAATCCCAAAAACCCTTCATTTAGGCCCTCAAAATGACCTCGAAAGTTAAAAACTACTAAAAATAGTAAATTGCCAAAATTGCCAAAAAATTGTTTTGAGCCAGTTCAAAAAGGTGGGTGGCCATTGATATCCACCTGGATCATTCACACTATCCCCAAGATTCACATGTTAATTTCCTTTTTAATTTATTTATTTAGGCATTATCTCTCACATTCCCCAAATTGTTCTTATTCTTCCTCTTAGTTGTCCCTTAGTTCCCCAATTCTTCATTTATTTTTTGTCCCCCAACTAGATTTTAGTTTAAGTTGGATTAGGAGTCTCATTTTAGTTAAGATTACTCATGTATTGAGTCAAGATACTATTCTATGTGGACACCTATTCTCTCATGTTTTAATTTCTTCTTAATAAAAAGTATTTTTTATTATTTTCATGTACACATGTGCATATACCCAATTCATTCTTAGTTCTTCTCTTACTTATCTCACTAGTCTAAATCTCTTTATTCTATTTTTATGTTTTAATTTATTCTTAACTATTATACTTATCCTCTTTGTTATTTTCTTGTTTATAATTTAATGATCAAATGTAAGCTCTTTTCTAAACGTCTAAGTATTTCGATTTAGTTTTCTAGTCCTTCTACATTTTATTGACTCACACCTTGTTTCCACAACGTGCCCTTCAAGACTCACTTTTGTGCTCAAAGTGTTCCACTCTCCTTTGACTAGTTTGGAAGTTTGTGTGACACTTGGAGTCAACACTCTTCTTGGTTGACCTTGTGAGAGATTAAGGCTTGTCTAAGGAATAAGTATTTTGACTTATTGTTCACCCCTTAGAATTCTTCATGAGCGACTGTCTTAGTCTACCCTCACTACATCATGGACCTCTCTAACTAGGTAATTGTTAACCTGCATTTCATTTCACGGCATGAGTGATAATAGGCTATGATAGGCAAGCTACCACACTTCTCCCTCAATCATCTAGTTTTTCTGTATACATAAATCCATACTGGAATCAATCATATATCACATACATGTAAATAAATACTCAAAAAAAATACAAATCCACTCCTTGACTCTATTTGAAGTCCAAGGAAGTCAGTTGATTCCATCAGCATCCCAAACCTCTCAAGTATCCTGCACACTCAAGAGAACTCATCAATAATACCTTTCAATATACATACATCTATAATTTAACGTATAATCACAATGGCATATGAATATAATCTCATAATAAAATCATAATCATAATGTATCATAACTAGATCACTTTCTCACAAGTGTCCTCAAAGAACAAGTTAGTATGAAATGTGCTCAGTGGAACAATATGTTACATACACCCCCTCTTGTTTTAAACTTTATCTCGAAGTTTGTAAAATATAAATGAAAGAAATAAATATATCTGACACAAATCTAAATATCCAATCTATCAAACAAATAAGGAAACTATTGACACATCTCATATGCATCCTCCCATGTAGCCGAGTGTGAGATATAGTTTTCCCACTCGAACTTGACCTCATCAACTATTCAAGATCATATTTTTCTAGTGCAATGGTCCAATATGTGGATTGGCTTTGGCATGGGAGCACCCTCATCTGACACCTGCAAAAAACTCAAGTCAATAACATGTGATAGATCTCATATTTAATGTCATAAAATAGATACATAAAATACATCAAGCATACACCTCAAAGAATCAGGAAAGGCTAGTTGATGAGCCACGATTCATTTCCTTTATATAACTTTGAAAGGTCCCACAAACCTATAATAGAGTTTAGCACCCTTTCCAAACTTGATTTAACACTTATGTGGTTTCAGTCACAAGAAAACTTTATTGCCAAGCTCATAACTATGGTCATTGTGATGCACATCATCATAACTCTTTTGTTGATCTTGTGCTTCTTTAATCCTTTTTCTTATCATTTGCATCTATTCTTCCACTTCTTGGATCACTTTTGGTCCCACCAAGACCCTAACCTCTAGTCAATCCCAACTCAGAGGTGTATGACATGGTCATCGATAAAGAAACTCAAATCGTTCCATCTTTATCGAAATTTGATAAATGTTGTTGTACATGAATTATACTAATGGTAAAAAAAAATTCCATCATTTATGTTGATCCATTACATACATGCACAAAATATCCTTTAAAATATGATTTGTTCTTTCAGTTTGAGAATCTGTCTCGGGATGATATGTTTTGCTAAAATTCAATTGTGTTCCCAAAGCCTCTTGGAAACTAGTCCAAAATCATCTAGTAAACATCGATCCTCAAATGGATATGGTCTCTCTTGGTATGTTGTGTAACCTCCCAATATCGCTAACAAAAACCCTAGCTATGTTTGACACATGATACGTCGTATGAACTAGAATAAAGTGTGCACTCTTCATCATAGTGTCAGTGACTAAAAAAATTGAATCATTTTCCTTTACCGTGAGTGGAAATACATCAATAAAATCCATCGAAATGACTTTCCATTTTGATTCAGGAATCATGTGTGGTTGTAATAATCTTGTTGGATGTCTATGCTCAACCTTCACTTGTTGAAATTCTATACATCTTGCCACGTAATTAACTATGTCAGTATTCATTCCTTTCTAGAATGATAAAGGATTAAGGTTTCCTTCATTGTTGTGACTCCAAGATGAGCCATGTATACTACTCGATGACCTTCGCTTAAAACCAAAATTCTTAATTCATCGTTAGATGGTACATAAATCATTTTTTTATAACTCAACAATCTATCACTATCAAATGAATCACCTTCATGCCTTGGTACCATAATGGTATCTTGTGTTATATTATCCTTAACTTCCTTGTACCAATAGTCATAAATCTGTTAAGATAGAATATTTTCTTGAAGATTCATTTTAAGAGGTATTACTGAGAATATGCATGGTCTCCAAATCAACACATCTACTACTTTGTTCATTGTCCCTTTAATGTAGTTAATATCAAAGGCGTATTTGTTAAGTAGTTATAACCAACGTATTTGTCGCATGTTTAATTCGTTCTAATTTAAAATATGTTACAATCCACAGTGATGAGTCTTTAATTCTAAATTTCATCCAATAAGATAATTTCTACAAACTCTCAAGGAATAAATGATTTCTAATAACTCCAAATTGTGTGTTGCATAATTCTCTTCGTGCCTTCTTAATTTTCTTGAAATGTAAGCGATCACTCAATCGTCTTGCATCAAAACTCGACCTAGACCTTCCTTGGATGCGTCCCTGCATACCAAGAATTCCTTGTCCATGTCACAAACCTTTAGTAGTTTCTCGTACAACTTGTTTTCTCTTAGACACTTTAAACTAACCTCAAGTGTTCTTCATGCTCTTGTTTTGTTTGAGAATAAATAAATATTTTGTTGATAAATACTTGTAAAAACTTGTCCAAGTATTCATGGAATACCCCATTCATCAAAACCATGAATACACCTGGGGCATTCATCAATCCAAATTGTAAAGCATTAAACTCATAATGTCCAAATATCATATTAAATGTGGTCTTAGGGATATCTTCCTCCCTAATTAGAAACTAATGATATCTCAGTCTCAAGTCTATCTTTGGACACATTGTTTCTCCTTTCATATGGTCAAATAAATCATCTATCCCTAGCATCGAGTACTAGTTCTTGATCGTAGATTTGTTCATTAATGATAGCTAATTAAAATCCTCCATGATCCATCCTTCTTTATTACAAAATTCACTGGCACACCTCACGGTGATACGATTGGATTTATAAGTCCCAAATACAAAAACTCCTTCAATTGCATTTTGAACTCCTACATTTTCGATGTCAACATCCAATGCGATGTTCTGGAAATCAATTTTGTTCTAGGTTTTAATTCTATGGTAAAATCTAATTTTCTTTCAAGTGGAAAACCTGATAATTCCTCAGGAAATACATCAACAAAATCCGATACTACAAGAATATGTTCTAATCCTTATGTGTCCCCCTTTTTGTGAAGTGATAATATGGTGTATAACTTACACCCCTTACGCAAACTTTTGTGTAATTGTAAGGAAGAAATAAACATCAACGAAACTCCCTCATTTCTTCATAAAATTACTCTACTCTGTCCCAAATCATTTGTTAAACTTAATTGTTTCATCTTGCAGTCAAGTATTGCATCATGTGATTCTAACCAATCCATTTTGATCACTATATCGTAATATCCCAATATTGTAACATACAGATTTACACTTGTGAGGAAGTCACTCAAGTTAATGTTACAATCATTACCCTTTTGTTTGGCACCAGATGCCATCTCCACATGTATAAAATCATCTTTTTTTACTACATTTACCTTAATTATTTTAAGTGAAACACTAGATATAAAACTTGTAGTAGCTTCTAGATTTATTAAAATACTAAAATGTTGATCGACGATCATACATGACATCCCAATAAAGTTGGAACGATGCTTGGCCTCACAGTTATTCACCATTGAATGTATCATGTGGGCCTTCCCAAATCCCCAATTATCATAGGTCCTAGTTATCTGGCATCTCTTTCCTTCTTAATAGGAAAGTCTATCTAGTAATGTAGCTCTCCACATGTCCAACATCCATTCTTTGGTCCGATGCTCCTAGTCTCATAAGTAGAAGTTGTCGGCCTAGAATTATGTTATACAGGTATATTCTATGGACCATGTCTAAATTGTTGTTTTTGTTGCGGACGACACTGTTATTGTTGTTGCAATGCTTTGTAAGGAGTCCTTTCTTAAGGATTTTTTCATCGTAGTGTAGAGAATACAAGTCCTCTGGGCATATCACAGTGCCCAGAAGTATGCCTAACTAGTGTATGATTTTGTTGCACTCCAGGTGGTGCATGTTGAGTATTCCTAGAAGGCGTGCTTGTCTAACCCTTATTGTTCATATATTCCTCAACTATTAGGGCCTTATGAACTGCATCGTGCAACATATGAGGCATCAAGATCCTTACTATCACACAAATCTTGAAGTTGAGGATGAACAAAAACTTGTTAAACTTTAACTTCTCAATGTTTATATGTGAATCATATATAAGTAGCTCCATGTAACTAGCCCCATATTCATGCACTATATGACTACCCTTTGATAAGGCATTGAACTCATTAAGTTGGTGCTTAATAAATTCATCAGACAAACACCTCTCTTGGAATCATTCCTCGAACAATTACCATGAAACATCTTGAAAGACCATGTTTAGTTGAGGTAAGAGTGTCTTCCACCAAACAAGAGCACTCCCTTTTAGTTTAAATACTTCCATATGAACTTTCATGTTGGAGGTGTAATTGTGAAGTGTGAATCACATAGACATGTTTTCCAAGCATGCCTCGGTGTCTAAGTCGTCTATGGAAACCTAGAATTCAAGAAGTTTCACTTTCTCAAGTTTACTGTCTATACTATCACTACTTGTTGGAGTGAACTGTGAACCCTCATTAGGAACATACTCTCCTCCTTCATCTCGATCCAAGACTTAGATTAACACCTCTAACATCCTTTGGAAGGATCTCATCATACCTACAACATCTCCCACAATAACCTTCTCATGCTCAGTAGTTTTCTCCTCTTCAAGTGGATTTGATCCCTCATACGTCGATGCTATTAGATAAAGCATACCTCTTCCCCCCTCCCCGTGACATTTGATCATCCTGCATCCTATGACCATTATACTTTTCATAATGAAATTTAAATTTAACTAGTGATTCAACTTTAAGTTATATAACCAAACAATGGAAGGCGTAATCATGTTCGATGTCGTAGCGTTGAACCAACTATGATACCATATGTGACATACCTCTAGTATAATACAAATGACACTCTCTATTGCAACCAAAGACACAAAATCCAAAAATCAAAAATTCAAAATTTAACTTAACCTACATATTAGTTAGATACAATGATTAAGTTATAGAAGAGTAAGATCATTGCTTAAGAAATTCAAAGTTGAGTAAACTAAGAATTTATCCCTGTCCTTAGAGTTTAAGTAAGTAAGGTGCAAAAGTGTTGGTGTGAAAGTATTTCTTAATTATTCCCGAGTGTCTTTCTCTTATTAAATTTAGAAGAGGTGACAAAGTAAAGATAAAAGTCACTAAACTTTTCAATGATTGGCGAAAAAGATAGGACCTCAACTACATTGACATAAAAACTTTAATAGTAAAAGATATTTAATATAATGATCCCAATCTTAATTATAACTACAAGAATCATATCATAATTTAAACGACTCATAATACTAGCTGTAGGATGTAAATATTCTACAACAAAAAGAAACAAAACTCCACTCACTTATTAGACATAGGCCTTCAATTGAGAATACTTTATACTCTAAAGAAGGAAATAAACTCACAAATACTTTAGATACTTAGAAGACTTACCTTTCATGTAATCTTGTACATGGTTATCACGCGATAATATTTGATCAGAATATTTTAAATCAATAATCAATTAAAAAATTTTCTTCACCAAAAGACTATCCATCCTATATGGTATAAAATTTAACTTAGTAGATCATTCTAAGGCTTCTTCTTATCATAATTACATGTATTTAATATATAACATTCTAAGGTCACTATGACATATTAATATATATATATATATATATATATATATATAAGAACAATAAGAATGGAAGGTTTCCTCACCGAGTGGGATATACAATAGGTTATTTTATTACATAACAATAACTCTCAATAAATATTGTTAGGTGTTGGAAGAGTGGATTTTTTATTATTCGACTATTTAAAGGTTTCGATTAAATTTTAATCAAGCAACGAAAATATCCAAATGAACTGAAATTGTTGAACTATTAATCTTAATAAGGAGGAAAAATGAATAATTGCATCAATTCTTCAGTTAGATATCTATTTCAGGGTTGTCAAGTTTTCCCCCTGGTTTAGAACAACCCATCTCTTTCCAGATAACAGTGAACCCGAGATATGTTACTAGTCATTAGTTGAGATAAAGTGGTCAATGTGTATGCACAACACACAGTGATGTGGTCGTAATGTTAGGGAACGAAATCATTAAGTCCTACAGGGATTGTTTGCGTGACGTGTGCTTCAAGACACACTTCCTTGCTCCAAGGGTGCCACTCACCTTTGACTAGTTTAGAATTTTATGTGACACTTGGAGTCAACACTCAACTTGGTTGAACTTGTGAGAGACTAAAGGTTGTATAAGGAATAAGGATTATTCCTTATTGTTCACCACTTATAATTATTCATGAGAAGTTGTCTTACTCTTCCCTCATAGCATTGTGGACCTCTTGAACTAGGTAATCATTAACCTATAGCTCAATTCACGATGGGAGTGCTAGTAGGATATGACAGGGACGTTGCCACACCTCTCCCTCAATCATCTCATTTATGTGTCTGGCCCCTTTACTCCACGTGTGAGTCATATTAGCAAGCGTCACCATGCCTGCATTGAATGACAAGGAAAATGTCAATTATTGATATATAAATCCATACTAGAATCAATTATATACCACATGCATGTAAATAAATACTCAAACCAAATACAAATCCACTTCACGACTCAATCTGTAGTCCAAGTAAGTATGTTGATTTGATTGACATCCTCAACATGTCATGTATCCTGCACACTCAGGAGAACTCATCAATAATATCTATTAATATACATGCATCTAGAATTTAACATATAATCGCAATGACATCATAATATAATCTCATAATAAAATCATAATCATAATGTATGATAACCAAATCACTTGCTTGCAAGTGTCCTTAAAGAATAAGTCAGTCTACAATGTGCTCAATGAAACTAGATGTTACGTAATCAAAGAAATATAAACTATAATTATTTTTCTCCATTACAATATTACAATATTGAATGCTACAAATGAAAAAATTATGGTCATAATACTAGAGTGATTGTAGAGTGTCAAAATATTCCATGGAGATAGGCAATTCCAATATTTAAGAAAGAAATTATACGAAAATATGGAAGTAAAAACAAATGGAAGAATATGAAACAAAATGTAAGGTAGCCTTATATGATAAAAATAAAAGAAGCCAATTGTAATGTACCCCAAATTTACCAAATAAAAAAAAAATTGTTAGGTGCATCAAAAGTCATTGACTCTTCAATATTTGTTCAAGTTGTGACATCCCCATCCAGTACAACTCCTACGATGTACAACTGGTAAAAGCACCCTTAATTTTTTATTTTTTTTTGTGTGTGTAGGAAGGTAATAATGACATTATACTCAACATCACCACACGACGACTAACACAATGCATGAAACTCATGAAACAACAACATAACATATTAACATAAAAGCATATCAAGCACCTGGAAGCAGTGTATGCCATTCAACCGACGAAGAATAAGAATGACTACCCGCTCGTCCTACCCTTCAATGGTTAGGACCTCTAGGACACATAATCAACGCTCAAGCCTAGGTTCCCATTGATTTTGACCATTTAAGGTCTCAAGGCTAGCGACTGTTCTGAGGAACAAGGAGGTGTCTACATCCCACCCGACACAAGCAGACCAAGCCTACTAAGCTAAGGACAATCATTCTAACAACCCAATGCACCCAAAATTAATTACACAAGTAACTAGAACCCTTACAGTGAGCAAACCAATCACATTAAACATTTACAAAACCAACTACAAATGTTAATTAATAATAAACAACAACACCCATGCCAAGAAGCACACGTTAAAAGCGTCTTTGTCAACAACCCAACCATTGATCATGTCTAAAATAGTCCAACTGACCATCGTGTTTAACATTGGTTACTCATCCAATAGTAATTCAATTCCAATTAGTCCATAAATTACAATTCTATATTAACATAAAAATCAACAAGTCTGATTGCAATTAGGTCAATGTACACCAATCTAAATTAACATTAAAAGTGTATCAAGTGAGCAAGTCTAAATAATAGCTGGGTCATCAACGTACCATCAATTTAAACCTCAATGCAATCATAGTTGGGAATGACGTGTAAGACACTAACACTTGATACTATATAACATTTAACCAGTAGAACTAGTCATTCCACTAGATGATCAGTAGAGAAAATATCATAGGCTAGGCATTAAAACTTAATATCATAACACAGTCATTTGATTGAAGGAGATATAACATTTACTCACTATACTATTACAATATTGCCTTTAAAGTAATACATTTAATCAAAATTATATGACATTGACAAATAATATGGTATTTCCTTAATTTAGCAAGCTTAATCTCTACTTGGGGCAATAATCACTAATCTATTTTAACCATTAATCACAATCTAAAAGGGCAATTCTAAATAATCCCAAATTACAATCTAACTATCACTTAATGATATATAACCACATTAGCTATATCAAAGAAGAATGCTAAATATGACATTGGTAAAAAATTAATTACACAAGTCGACTATCTAGTAACTATATCAATATCTAACTGTCTATTCACATAAAGAAGGAGACCGCTTGACTAAAAACATCGCTGCAACAATTAATGTTTGCAGCAAGAACATTGGATATACTCAATTACCAGAGAAAGAAGGACAATAAAACCGCAGAAGGATCAAATCGTGGTCATACTACAACAAACTCAATCAACAATTTGATGGCAAAACGGGGTCCTTAAGGAAGTAAACACAACCATCCTTAATGGCATGTCATGGTAATAAAATCGATGTAACAATAATGAATGAAATTTGTGTAACAGTAAATGAAGTATAAATTCACACTTGTCAGAAATAAAAATTACAGTGCCAGAATTACATTTGTGATGCCATCAAGCCAGTGGTTGTACATTTAAATAATTGATGTCAATAAAATTTGTAACGCCAATAACTACAAATGCATTTTCGAGGAATTAAATCACATTGCCATCAAGCCAGTCTTTGCACATTAAGAATGAAGTGCCATTAAATAAATTTGTGTTTGGCAATAATAATATTTCATTGCCGGAATAAGGTCGTGGTGCCAAGTCACAGTAACAACAAGGTGGTAGATTTGTGACAGTAAGGGTTGTGGTATAAAATTTGGGTAACAATAGTGATAATAAAATCTTGGTAACCAAATCGTGGTAAATAACAACAACTCAATCACATTCATTGGGTGAAAACTGTGGGCACTTCAACAACAATACAGTCAACTTATCAATATCAAAAACGTGGTCACTCCAGCAAGTAAGGTTGTCATTTAAATGGATAAAATTGTGGGTGATTTCCACAACAACACAATCAATTTTGAAGGGAAAAAATGTGGCACCCATTAAATGTAAATCGTGGGCATTAACAGGAATCAAAAGGCAACAAATTTTTAAAGCAAAACACAGTCTTCATCAAGAAAAAAATCGCCCCAAGAGTAAAATGAAATGAAAAAAAGAATAATTCCTCTTTTCCATCGCCAAAAGGACAATTATAAAAATTTGCAAACATGAAACCATTTCTCTTTTCCATTGCTAGAATAAAAAATAAAAATGTAGACCAGAAATCATTTCGTTGTTCATTGCCAGAATACCCATTGTAAAATACAAAGGTGAATTCATTTCATTTTTCATTGCCAGAATACCCAATGTAAAATGCAGAGATGAATTCATTTCATTTTTCTTTGCTAGAATACCCAAAATAAAAATGCAGACCAGAAATCATTTTGTTTTTCATTGCCAGAACACCCGAAATAAAAATGTAGACCAAAAATCATTTCATTTTTCCATTTCTATAACCCCAATACAGTGTAGACAATAGTAAAATAATGCAAGGATCCAATGGGAAAGGTCATGGAATGATTGCAGGGGTTCTATCAGTCAAGGCATAGAGAAAACCAACTAAGACACAAGATAATCCACACGCAGAGGTCGTTGCCAGATGGAAGAATCAACAATCAACTAGGGACAAACATCAAGGGTAGCCTTCTAACAGGTTCATCCTTTGCTCATCATCCTCACACAAAAAAGTAGGGAGTTAACATCCATAGGTCTTTTAATGCTAAGGCGATGATCGTAGTTTAGGCTCCTAGCCGGCTTCTCAGGCGAGGACTGGTGAGCTAGGGACAAAGGATAAACAACCATGAAGGTCACAATCAACACAACAAGGTGGTCAAGACGTGCGGGTAAATGAAGCCATGGGATTCAATCTATCATCGAGCTAGGCTAAGAAAATTTCAAAAACCATCTAGACAACTAGTTCACTTACCCAAGTAAAATGCAGATTCAAACATAAGTTCTCAAACAATTTACCATACAAAATGAAGAAAGTGTATTGTTGCTTGTTCAGAGTGGACGTCCCGCGTGCTCCTTCCAACTCCCGCATGCCAACTATGAAGAATTCATCGGTACCCCCCAGCCAATGCTAGGGGTACTCTTCTTCCCCCTTAGCCCCCTGAGCCGCAAAGGGGCCACACACTCACTCTCCAGAGATTTCAACTAGCTCCCAGCCCGCCTCGCAAGGCCGAGCAACCACTCTTCACCAAGATAGGTATCCCAACTCCCACAAGTTAATTCAGTCAAGTAGACATTTCTGTAGCGTAACGTTACGCAAACAGAAGAGATCCAACCTCCATCTCCTCCCTTCATTATATAGAGTTTTGTGGTTCCTTACTTTCCTAAAATCTTGTTTAGTTAAGTTTTTAAAATTTAATTCCTAAAAATTCCTCCCCGTACAAGTGTCACCCACCCCCTTCATTCCTCCATAAATTAATTTCTTCAATTAATTAATTATCTTTATTTCCCTCACCCACCTAGAGTTGCTCCTAGAATCACTCCTAGGTGTCCCCAAATTCTGTTATAGGTTTTAATGACTTTCCCCACCATTAAATTGTTAGTTTAGTTTAAATTAGAAAGCTCTTAAATGGTAGATACTTTACTAAGTTTGATTTTCTGCTTTTTCCCTTATGTTCCCTTTTTTCCTTTTTATGTTTACCTCTTTTCCTAGTTTCCTAATATTTTAGATTTTCCCTCTTTCCCCTTTTTAATTAGAACTCAAAAAGGCAGGTGTGGGAATTAACCCTTTTTCCCTTTTCTCTTTTAATTAATAATTTTTATTTTTTTGAAATTATCATAAAATAATAAAACGATTAATTCCCTTTTTAAATTTTAATCCAACATAATTTTGTTTATGAATCAATTAAATTTCTTAATCCCTTTGTGTTACGAGATTTAATGAAGAGTATAATTATTATTTATGTCATTTTTATTTTTATTATTATTAACATCTTTTTTTTTTTTAGAGAAGGGTAAAATTTTACCACTAACATAATTTAGACTTAGACCTTAAATTTTCGTACTGGCCAACATTTAATTAGGGAATTTGTTTTTAAAAATTCTTAACATGTTATTCATCCTAAGGCCATCTAGGTTCATTCATGTATCAAAACAATGTGACGTGCCCTTCAGAATGCACTAGGTTCTCCAAGGTTGCCACTTGCCTCATATGTTCCCTTGTGTGACGTGCCCTTCAGAACGCACTACGTGCTCCAAGGGTGCCACTTTCCTCTTTCCATTTTTCTTGCACGACATGCCCTTCAGGATGCACCACGTGCTCCAAGGGTGTCACTCTCCTCTTGACTGACTTGGTAGACATAAAAAACCCCTGGAGTCAATACTCCACCAGGTGAACTTGTGGGAGACTAAGGGCCTCTAAGGAATAAGGCCACCATCTTATTGCACACCTTTTAGATTCATCGTGAGCGAGTATCGCAGTCTGCCCTCATGACATCGTGGGTCCTCTTGAACTAGGTAAACATTAACCTACAGTTTGAGCCTCGACGAGAGTGCTAGTAGGCTGTGGCAAGTTTGCTATCCACACCTCTCCCTCAAAATCTCTGGTAGTCATGATTCAGGTGGATATTGGTGGCCACCCACCTTTTCCAAATGGCTCAAAACAGTTTTCTGGCNGAACCAACAGATCCAGAAGAGGGGGAGCACCTTTTTCATTCACAGATGTGGGTGAAGGGGACCCCGCTGCATTTTATTGTTGATAGCGGAAGCCAGAAGAACCTCATCTCAGCAGAGGTTGTCAAACAGTTGGGATTGCCGAAAACACCACACCCGCAACCATACAACATTGGGTGGCTTCGCCAAGGACGAGATCTTCGTGTCAGCCAGCAGTGTCGATTATCATACAACATCCAACCCTTCAAGGATGAGGTATAATGTGATGTTGCCCCACTCGATGTCTGTGATGTTCTCTTGGCCCAACCATATATGTGGAAACGCCATGCTATCTATGAGTCTCGACCCCGTAGTGTCATTATTACTCTGGGGGGTCATCTCTACAGGATACCAGAGGTAGTTTCAACTATTGCCCCACCTAAACAGTGCCGCAAGGTAGTATCTCATACTACAAAATTCATCTTCTCCACAATTTGTTCAAAGGGTGAAAAGAAGGATACTGCAGCCACCACAGCTTCGGCCAAAGCACCTTCTATTCAACAGAAGCAGGTCGACAAGGTTGCACCAAAGCATGAAGATTCCTTCTGCACACAATCATCTAAAATAGCCAGACAGGTTAAAAATGTCCAAACCTTCCAGCCACAGGTTCGTGGTAGATTTCCACAAACTAAGCAGCATGACTTCTCCAGTAAGACAAGCAGCTCACCAAGATGCAGATTCAACAAATGCTTTTCCCTCTCCCCCAGGAACTCAACGCAATGGAGACCATTGCTTCCTAAGGAGGGAGGATTGATCCAGGTGGATACCAGTGGCCACCCACCTTTTCCAAATGGCTCAAAACAGTTTTCTGGCCATTTTGGCAATTTACTATTTTTAGCAGGTTTTAACTTACGGGGCCATTTTGAGGGTCCAAATGAAGGTTTTTCGAGATCGAGGTTCTCAATGATAATTGAAGGCATTATAGAGCCCCCAAAATGAATCTCCTCGATAATACCTTTCCAATGAGCTATCACACACCTAAAACGAAGATCGTATGCAAAANCGGGAAGTTGATGTACTCACTTACCCAAACGGGGCCCACATGACTTTTGGCGCTTCATCTCCTAGGGTTAGGTTTTTGGATGTCTAGGAATTTTGGCATTCCCGTTTATTGTAAAAGGGCCTTCGGAGCCTCATTGTAATCATCTTCTTGCGAATGTGAGTAGCCGTCACATCTATTCTCAGAGATAAGATGCCACCATTCTAGCGAGTCTTTCACTCTGTATTTTTACAGTCTCTGTACATTTCTTTCATTAATAGAAATCGTGTATTACTATATCTCTGTGTTTATGGTTGCATCTATGATATATTTTTGTTATATTACTGGATATACGTGATATCTCTGTGCATTTCTTTGTTATATCTCCGCTCTCATTTCGTGCCGAAAAAAATCCGGATCAATATCGATGATGGCACCCTCTAGATAATTCCTCTCTTTTTCCATGTTGGTTTTAAAACTGAGAAGACACCTTTCATCAACCATAACTTGTTTCATCCTCTCTTCTAACTCTTTGATCTTCATTTCCTTTTCTTCGTTATGTTGGCACAACCTCTGTGTATTGTCTACAGTTGCATCCATGAATGCAAATATGTCCATAGTTGTTGCCACAAGATCTTCCTTGACATATCCTATGATGGGGACCTGAGTTGCTACTGATATAGGAGTTCCTTCCACTGTTGGAAACCTCTTTACCCTTTCTTGTACAATTTGGTAGGTTTTTATATCATATGTGAAACTGTGTAGATCTAATATCTCAGCTGATCAAAAAGGTTCCCAAGACCCGAGACCCAAACCACTACTTGTTATTTTTGTTCCTGTGTTTGCAATGGATGTTCCAGTGACATCCAAGTCCATTGGGTGTGTGTCACCCTCTCTATCATATGCATTATTTTTCTGCCTTTCCTCTTCAACAAATTTATCTGCTACTTCCTTTTCTGCTAACTCTGCTACTACTCTTGCCACTTTAGCTAACTCTTTTTCCTTTTCGGTACTAGCTTTCGCTTCAACCTTCGCTTTTTCGTTTGTTTCATTTTCTAGCCTGGCTTTAGCTTTGTCATCTTCTAACTTTTGTTTCTTCTTAGCATCATTCTTCCTCTTCAACACCTTCTCTTTTTATCCGCCAGTGCTTCCTCATATTCTTCTACATAACCTAAATGAGTCGATACAGAGATGGGAGAATATCTCTCAGCTTCATCTCTCTCTGCATCTTTTTTGGTTTCTTCTCTTGCAGCTTCTTCGTCCGCAATCCTACCTTTTGGTTGACCTCACATGTTGAAAATAACCCTGTCATAAGTCCTGGAATTTTGATGTACTCCTTCTTCTTCCCAGAATGTGTCGGTGTACTTGTAAGGGAGTCTCATGCTATGGAGATTCTCTTTGACGACGTTCTTGGGGTCGTGTCTCTTGGATCCTTCCTCTCCAAAATGGTAGGAGAAAAAGATTTCTACTTCTGCTTAGGCTTGTTTGGTGTTTTCAAAGAAGTATTTACCAATGTAAAGAGGCAATGGAGGCCAAATGGCTTTCTTTGATTTGTATAACATTCCTCCGACCCCATGTATGATGGTTTGATTTGTTATTTTTTGGAGCACAAGCTTGTCAGGGACAAACCTAGGAAGTAGATGAGGTGGTTTAATTGCACCATATATCCTTATATATGTACCATGTTCCATTAAATACCAATCTCCAATCCTCCTTATAAATTGTATGGCCTTGTCAATCATACAAGGTGGGGAGGTGCAAAAAATAAACTTGTATAATGGGGCAAGGAAGTGTTCACAGATACTTTGATAATCTGTTCAATATTTGTGCTCCCAAAGCACCTTGCAGTAGATATGGATAGCGACATCAGTGGGAAACCAACTCCATCCCATGTTTGGGTATTTGTGAGCGATGCAAATTATGTCTAGAAGGTATGAAGACATATGGAAACTGGGGAAGCTACCC
>JASDQU010509269.1:23773-34565 GCA_032191745.1 Picea mariana | reverse complement strand
TAATGTAGTCTTCATGTCATCAACATAATAAATGACATATTCCAATTGTTTCCATGCACACTTAAATCTTGAAAAATCTCAAAGCTTACATTTTCTGGTAGTTGTGATAAGGTAAGTAGAATTATTAAAGAAATTACATGCCCTAATTTGAGAAACATCTTCACTTCCCATACATATCATTCTCCAAGAAAACTTATAAATACAAGAATCTCTCATGAGTTAAAAGAGTTCAATGAATAGGGGTGACAAGCGTTGGGGGTGGGTTTTTTTTTTACCCTCAAAGGACAAAAAGAATTAAAATATACATGGAGATTATGGAGTTAAAAGAGTTCAATGAATAGGGGTGACAAGCGTTGGGGGTGGGTTTTTTTTTTTACCCTCAAAGGACAAAAAGAATTAGAATATACATGGAGATTATGGATTGTATCCAACAATGAAGCAAAGGATTTTGTAGTTTATCAAGGTCTTAACATGCTCAAGGAGAAAGGCATGAGCAATGTAATAATTATCTATAAACAAGGTTTTGATAATTTGTGATTCATGCATCATCATCAGATTGTTGTATAAGTAGTTTCCTTTGCAAAACTTTATGTGGTAGATGTAGGAACACTTTCTAAAAAAAATGGTATTTGACCTTCTAGAGGATCTTAGAAACTTTAGAAACTTTATGAGAGGAAGTTTGTTTCCTCATTGTAATTGGTGTTTCTATAGGGGAGGTTTCTATACAAGCCTTCATCATCTGTCCAAATAAGAACTTGCCATCTGTTCGTCTGTCCAATCCCAACATGCCATCTGTTCGTCTATCCAACCTCAATAAAAAGTTGTCATCTGTTCGTCTGTCCAATCCCAACATGCCATCTGTTCATCTGTCCAATCCTTTCATTCGCCGAGGTCCGAAGCGAATCCCCAGCTACCATGACGCAATTGGGTTCGGGTTTTCTGTCGTCGATCTGCGCGGCATTCAATTCAATTCCATTCCGTACCCGCTCTTCTCTAGCGGGAACTCGAATGCAGCCGCTAATTCATCGAATCCGGCTCTGGCAGCGCTTGAATCGGACATGTTAGCTCACCTGGAAGGCCTGAAAAAGGCAGCAGAAAACACCCACAGCCACCTGGGCCTGGATTGGCTTCACAAGGCCCTTCTGCTCGTGCTCTTAACTCACTCCTCCATCGCCAAAACAATACCGGAATTGGAGCTCCCTTTAACTGAAAAAGACGAAAAATCGATCAATGACTATCTGGAATAAGAGCCCAGCGGAGTTGGACGAGGTCGTTGGGCGCAACAGAATGGTGGAAGAAAGTGACACAGACCGTCTCTCTTACCTCCATGCCGTGATTAAAGAAGTGCTGCGATTACACCTGCCCGTTCCTCTGCTCCTCCCGCACAGAGAAGATAGTCGTTGTGAGATTGCGGGATTCGTGATACCCAAACACGGCCGAGTACTCATCAATCTGTGGGCAATCGGAAGGGACCCTGCAATCTAGAATGAGCCGTTGAAATTCGCCCCGGGAAGATTTATGGGTGATGATAAGATGAGCACTGTGGAGTACAAGGGACAACACTTCGAACTGATTCCGTTCGGAGCAGGAAGAAGAATGTGCGTGGGGTTTCCATTAGAGACTCAGATGATTCATCTGGTATTAGCTTGTCTTCTCCATTCATTCGAGTGGGCACCTCCTGAAGGCACAAGCGCAGAGAACTTGGACATGACCGACACATTTGGAATGACATGCAAAAGGCGGCGCCCTTGGAAGCAATTCCCACCCCACGCCTGCCTTCCGAGGCATATAATTAGAACGTTTGTTTACTTGTCATCCCATGATTAGTAAAGCTCTTATCCTCTTAGTGTGTGTCGAAGGAGCATTCATGCTTCCCGAACCATACTTACATTTACAATAACGGTCAGCCCATTACAATAACGGTCTCAACGTCTTAGTTTGTTTGCTTTTCTACTGCATTAGTAATGTTTTGTTTTGTTTGTCCAGATGGTTAGGAAGCAGTGTTTGTATGCTTCTCATCCAGGTTTAAATGTTCAAATCCCCAATGAAATATCCAAGGAAAGTGTTAGGCTTATCCATTTTCAAAAGGCTATCTTGAAAGTATACTAAGAACTATAAAAATCAATATGGTATTTGTACATGTATAAAATCTTTTCAGTGGAACGATAACCATAGCTCGCCCTTCACTGCTTCGATAACAAGGACAATATGAATGATAAGAACTTGATCAGGGCCAAAAAAACATTCTCCATAAATGCATTGAAGCCATGAAGAAGAAAGACAAAGAGCTTGACAAACACGGGCATCAGAGATCCAAGCTGGAACATTGCAACTCTATGCTTAGGAGAATGGGGGAGAACTTAACCTCACCGGTTTCTCTTGATGGGTCCAAGGCCGGTTCCCTATTGACCGCCATGTATGGAGCCAAGGCGACCACTTTTTTTTGTCTATGGGGTTGTTGTCGTTGCCCTGCTGGTTAAACCTAGAAGGCCCCAACCTCAATAAGAAATTTCCATCTGTTTGTCTGTCCAATCCCAACATGCCATCTGTTCATCTGTATTCGATGAAACCTTTCTTTCCACGTGTCTTCTTTCCATGTGTTATTTAAGGGGAGGTTCTTCGAGAGCCTTTGTCCTCTGTCCAAAGCCAATAAAAAGTTGTCCTGTGGTAATCAATAATTGACCAATCTTCTATCTCCATGTGTTTTTTCTTAACTGACTCCAAATCTTCCGTTGTTGTTAACATTCGTTGTTCTCATTTCCACCATCATCGCAAATGTCCAACACAAAGAAGAACAAACCAAGGTGACCGATGAAGGTAACATGCAAATTGTGTACATGGACAGAGCATCATGCGAGGATGATCCTGAAGCTACCCATGTAAAGACGCTCGATGTTGTTCTCGCTAGGTACACACAATACCGATTTGGGGATTCTGTTTCGTTGGTGCAGTAATCCAAAATTTTGCCCCTTATTTCAAAATTGAGCTATGTTTCTATTTCCGGTGGATATGAATGTGTAGAATTCACTTGGTTTTTGTCCCATTAAAATGGTATTGAATTTTAGTCATATTGGCATAAAATGGTGGTTCTTGGTAAAATTGATGTGCGTTACTCTGAAAATATGTGTTGTTCACCAAGATTTTCCTGATATCCTTTGATCTGGACTATGCGTTGGGTTAAGCATGGATTTGGCCCCTAGTTTTTTTTCATGCAGTAGTCTTAGGTGTAAAGCAACTGTGCTTTTTTAGTTTTTTTATTTGTACCGTCCTACCATTCCATCCCAATGTTAGTAAGAGATGTCTTTTTTATGTGGATTCTGAGAGGTGAAATTTCATAGACTTGAGAAACTGTTAGCTAGATAACAACATCAAAGACATGTTTTTCCTTGTAGAAGTTGTAGACCGAATGGAGCAAAGAAGTCTTTCAAACCTCCAACATTCCATATACTCCAATCCTTCGAACTTCTGGATCTTCCGCAACAATCTAAGTCTGGAACTCTATACATAGAAATTTGAAGTGGAACTCTATACATTGAAATTTAAAATCATAGAGTTAGTTCCTTAGGGACAATGAAGTAAAATAATATTCCAGAAGAAAAGGGTTAATGATCTAAAAAAAATTGTATAGTAATCAAGTTATCTTTGATTTGATGTGCTCATCCAATCAGACTCACATAACACCAACACAAGTATATTCATGTGTTTGTGATTGGAAAGTACCTGCGCATACTCAAACACATTTTTCGTCTCTATATATCCCTGGCTTACAACAAACAATTTGATCCTCATCCCTTGTAGTAGTCACTGGCACCTTTGTTCGTCCCGACATCAAATCCTCTTACCATCATACTCCCTCCTTTTAGAGACTTCAGACTTGACCTGCATGTCCTCAGTTTGACTCCCCTATAAAATCATGAAATGACTAAACCCTCCCAAAACCAGAGATGGAACAGTAGTCCCAAAAGTTGCTCATTGAAGTTGCGTCTGTTCAATGGAATCCGAAAGAGAAAATGGGGGAAATGGGTGTCAGAAATTCAAATGCCCAATTCCAATGGCAGAATTTGGCTGGGCTCCTACCACACTCCGTAAAAGGCTGCCCGCACATAAGAATTTGTTGTGTCCTACCTCAGAAGAGCCAAGGCCAAACTCAACTTTACCCACTCCCCGCGAAAATTCCCTATGCTTCGTCTCTATCGCCGCCGCAAATTCAAGCCGTGGTGGACAAGTTCGTCTCAGAGAAATTATGTTTTCCTTCAGAAAACGACGTGGCATCCTCATCATCCAGTTTAGAAAAGGAATGTGACATTGATGCTCAATAGATTATAGCGGATCGGGATCTGAAATTTCGGGATTCAATACCACTTGAAGGTATGGAGAGTGCGGGCCCTAGCGGGTCTTTAAATGTGGATGTTATTCCTCCCTTGGATGTGTCAATGGAGGATTTTTGGATTTTCTTCAAGCTGATGAAACACTGGAGACTGAGGGTTTTCTTAAAAAACAATCCGTTGTTGAGATTCTGCCATAAAAGTTTAGTTAAATTAAATTACATTATTATTTGAAAAGTTTATGATATTGGTGAATTGATGCTCCTTCCGAAAATGACAACTTGAGCCACCGCCTGAAAATGGCGGCCACCTCTATATTTTGATTTATATAAAATTAATCTACATATATTGATAATCGATTGTAATGCAAAAAATGGTGTTTTGGAACCATTCCTATAGTGGCTTGCTTCACCACATAGTCATTCAAATTGTTCCAAGGAATGATTCACATAAATACAACAAAATTTTATCATGACGAGACATCATGTTGGCGAGCATCATTGTCATACATAATCAATACAAAGAGGATACATGACAAAGGACAATGCTAATCCCCAATGTTGCAGGGTTATCAAGACTAGAGAGTCTGGCAGGGTTTCTCTTTACAACATCCTCAATGTTATGCCCTTCTTCGTTCTTCATCATCAACAAGAAAAACACATCTACTCTCAAAATTTTGCATTAACTCTAAATATGCAATTTTAGATATATACTTTTTTCAACATTAGTTGATGTTGTATTGATGAGAGTTTAAATCTTCTAGAATATGTGTTTGTGTTTGCTTCTTGAAAATCACAAGTTCTACATCAAATAATATAAAATATGTATATGTACATAAATTAAACAATCAAATAACATTGATTCCATTCAATCAACTTTTAAATTTGTTATAGAAAATTTATTAAATTGATTTTTAAACTTGCTAAAAAAAATTGGGCAACAACATAACGTCACATTTGCATCCAAATCTGCGCTATGAAATGATAAAGAATTATGTATTTTTCAGTGTGTTGGTCTCATCTCTATCTCTAACAATGTGCTTTATTTTTCCTCTAATTGCATTCCAATTTTATTTTTGTGTCATCTCATTCTATGTTATTTGTTTCTATCAATGTGTTTTATTTTTCCTCTAATTGCATTCCAATTTTATTTTTCTGTCATCTCATTCTATGTTATTTGTTATAATTTTTTCACTTGATGGCATCTTTATTTGAAAATCTCATAGGGGAGACTCTCATGCTGTACTTTTTGGCTAAAATTCATGCCCAAAATACAAGACATTATTTTGAGGTTTTCATTTATAAAGATGTCTAAATGATTTGAGTAGAAGTTGAAAGTTAACTCACCTTAGACCATTATAACTTAATAAAGAATTATCTTTCCAACTAGAGTTTTCTATCAGCATATCAGCCAGAATAAAAAATAATTTATAAAACTTTCAAGTTGAATTTAAGTTTGAAAATTGACTTGGTTTGCATTTGATATGCTTTACTCTATGTTTTGTGACAAAATTAATAAGCATGTATTTTCAACATTGGATTCATACTTTAACTGAGCTACCACAACACGAAAAATCATTTGAATAAGTGATTTGATAGATGTCATTCGTTGCTTTGCATTTGCAGATGCCACCATGATTGTACAAAATCTCAATACAACTCTATGATCAATCAAACACGTGTCAATTATTGTATTCCAATGGTTCTCCTCCACACAAACTCAAATTCTCTAGTAGTTATTGTTTCGACCATGAATAGCCCAGTTGAGGATAAGGCTTTTGGATGATCATACATTGATAGTCCATCAATGTATGTTGTATTTCGCAAGAAGTCGAGCAGAAAAAATGGATTCAAAAGAGACTTTTCATACAAGTTTAGGTGCACAAGGGATATGGGTATCATCTACCACAACAGGGCTGCCGATACTAGTTTTTCTCATCATCTTCTTCTGCAAATATCATTTGAAAATGAAGAGAGAAAGTAATCCAGAGCTGCCTCAAGGACCATTTCCATGGTCCATCATCGAACATATCCACATATTGGGAGAGCTTCCTCACCATGATTTGAAAGACCTTGCAGACACATATGGTCCCATTATGTTTCCATGCTTCGAATCCATCCCGGCCATTGTGGTTTCTTCTCCTAAGATATCCAAACTCTTTCTCAAAACTCATGATCTACTCTTTTCCAGTAGACCCGAATCAACGACAAGGAATTACCTGTGCTACAATTTCAAAGACTTAGGGTTCACTCCATATGGAGATTATTGGAGGCAAGTGAGAAAAATATGCATGTTAGAACTGTTGACTACCAGGAGAATTGAGTCCTTCGAATTGTTGCAAGAGGAGGAGGTGTCAACGATGATTCACTCCATTTGGCAGAAAAGCGAGAAAGGGACCAAGCTTGTTAATATGAGCAAGGAAAATATAATATGAAGGATGTGAAGTTAAAAATTTGATTTGATATAAATGCTTCCTTTGAAACTTCCAATTTCTTGGGATACATGGGGACTCGACATGCATTGGATAAATGTCATCCACATTTTCCCCTTTCAACATTTCAATATTTTTATGTAATTAGTGGATATGGCATTGTTTTAGGGTTATGTAAAAGGGCACTATTCTAGTCAGCATGTACTATTGCAATTCACAATAATCCAACTATGATTTGAAACTTAATTAGAAGTTACAAAATTGCCGATGCTTTTCTTATGCCTTGATGATGATCATATATTATCGTGAAAAGTGAACCTGTAAATCCCTTACAAACCAATATTTTTATCAAAGAATCTCATAATTTTTAGCTTCAAGACAATAAATTTATATCAATTATAGTAACCTGTAGATTCCTTACAACCCAATTTTTTTATAATGAATCTCTTAATTTTTAGCTTCACAACTCCTTAGAACCGAGATCTTTAAATAATGTAACCACACCAATTCACTTCGGTGTTTCCTTTCCTTTGCTTCAGGGGTATGCTAGTTATTTTCCTAAGTTGTAATAGTCTAGGGTGTTCGAGAAGAAGGCAGTTTTTCCACGAATCTAATAGGAGGTGGAAGAATTAGATAAATTAGGGATCAAGTTTGGATATGATCCTATCTTTCTGGATCAAAATCAGGTTGTTTTCAGCTAAACAAACTTTTTGTGTAATTTTGGACAAATACGATCCTATATCTGTGGATTGGATCGATCTGGTTCTTATTGTATTAAAGGTTTGATAGGCAAGAACAAAGGGGGGGTTTGTGTGGAATGGGTGTAGAGTGAGAAGTGTGAAGTGTGCGAGAATCCAGAAGTAACTGAGTTTCATGTTGTAATCATATTCCTTCAAATGTTGAATAAAAGATTGGTTATGAGAATTATGCCCTCTGTACAATTGTGTGAATTATATGTGTAAATTGTCTAAATAATTATGTTTGGTGTCCATAGAATTATTTCTATAGTGTAAGTGTTTGGATGCTCAGGATTAAATCAAGGATTGAATACCGACGACCCTTAACATTTCGAGCATCTCCTCTCGGTGATTTCTTGTCACTCGATTCTTGAATAAGTTTGAGACCCCGAAGTGTCAAGGTCTGACACATGTGGCACATAAGGGATGGCAAGGAGAAATGTTCTAAGGAAGAGAACAATCCACCATCGATATTATCAAGGTCCGACACACGTGGCACGTAAGGGATGGAGAGGAGAAATGTTCTAAGGAAGAGAACAATCCATCGTCGATCATGATAAGATCGACGGTAATCCAACTTTAAATCGACACCATTGAAATATCAAAGGTGATCCACCAATTTAGATCCAACGGTTGATCGGAGTGATAGATCGATGCCATGGAGTCAATGCGCATCACCAAGTAGCACATCAGTTAACACATCAACTACGATCTGGGTTATAGTCACATGGGTTAAAGGCCAGGACACATGGCATGATCCTGGTCACAAGGATACCCACCACCTCAAGATTCTACCCTAGAGTTCAGCCCTTAATGCACGAGCTTGTGGCTCTTAGCGCTAGGTCATATGATAAAGGATTTTAGTGCCCAAAATTAATCCTTGGTCTAGCATTTGATCAAGTGGGAAGGGAAAAGGGCTTAGCGCCTGTACAAATAAATATTGAAAGTTCAAATTAATTTGAATTCTATTCAATTAAACGAATTACAAAGGGACTTCTTGAGTTACATTGAGAGGGAACTAGTCCAGATTGGTCATCAGTTGTCATGATTGGAAAAAAAAATTCTCAAAAGCTTTGAAAATTTTTCGTTCTTCCAAGTATTAAGAATATATAATGCATTGGCAAATGTCTAAGCTAATGTAGGAGTGAAACTTGAGGTTGGTTTTGTGAAGGTTAATGGGGGGCGCCCATAATATCCACACTAATGATAAGGAATTTCCCAATTCCAATGTCAGTCACACATCTTGGAAACATTTACAAGTTAATACTCCAACCTGCTTAATTCTATGTCATTTTCTCCCTAGTGTGCAAAGTAAAGAACATTATTCCATGCATGTAAGCATTTGAATGTGGGTTTAATATGGAGAGGGATCTAGAAGGGTATTCTGCTATGGTTTATCTCTTTTCCCCTAACTCTTATATATTAGAGGTGATAGGTTCTAGACAAGTTTTGGTGTCTCTGATTAAACTATCACGATCGCTTTATCATCCTGAAAGTTACCTCTTTCTATCAATATGAGTCATTGTCACTCTAGGCATAGGCATTGCATTTTGTGTGACATGTGAGAGGTCCAATGTGACCTCTAGATGTGTCAAAAGAGGTTGTTGAGACTCAATGTAGGGTGATAAATTCCACCACCAAATGACACTAATGGCAAGAGGAATGTAAGTGAAAATTAAAGGTAGAGAATCAAATTGGGATAAATATGCTATAGATATGGTGACCCAGTTGTTGGAATTGATGGAAGGAGAGAAAGAATTCTCTATCTTCATGATTAGCTCTCACAAACATTATTTGGACTTGGGTTCTTAACTTGGAGAATAGAAATCACTAGTTAACAATGTAGTTGAGAATCTACATATTCCCTGGGTGGTATTCCATCCTCCTCCTCCTCCCTTGGCTTTGTGTCAACCAAATACCCTTTACTCAACAAATTCTCTCAAACTTATGGTGGGATATTGTTGGCTCAGTGAACTTCTCACCTAGTTATGAAAGATACTATACGAGATGTCAACCCTATAAACCAAACAACAATGGACATGCACAATGAAAACTTAATAATGGAGACTCTAGTGGGCCTAAAGGACATGATTTCTAGTTTTTCTTATTAGTCTTAATAGTCCATGTTTTGTCAAGTAGTAGTTTTTTAATCTCATTTTGTAAGGTAGTATACCTATCGAGACTACTCAAATAAACTCAACGCAAGGTTAAGTAGAATATTTTGGATGAAAAATGGTGCATTATTTTAGTTTTCTATGGGATCCCTATCTATTTTTTGTATTACCCCCTATAAAATTTGATTATGGGCTTCTCTAATACAAAATCTAATCATTATTGTGAAAACCAAGACTTCAATGAATGAAAGGTTATGTTGCACAAGTGTATTACAAGATTGAGTCATTTTCTATAATCCATTCATTGTGTCTCATTGGTGTTGGAATTAATCATTTCTTCCATCACTAATGAGAGAGTTATTGATTAAGGTTGGTTGTCATTGATGTCAACCCTTGAAGAATGCCCTGTAGCACAAAGGTTTAGGTAATGGACCCAATATTGTTTGATGTAAATATGACTCATTATTGTTTTTTCATGGTTGATAAGAAGTAAATATGGATTAAATCCAAAGTGGTCCCCTTATGGTGAAATCCCTCACGGGAAGACGCTTTGTGGAGTAAGATAACCCATGCTTAATTGTGGAATAATGAGATGAAGGAAAGCAAATTTGTCAGGAAAAATATCCTAATAGTGCTTGTCATGTCATTTCCGGTGGTATGTGGAACGTCACATAATTCCTCACGGTTAGAGATTTATGGCCATGAGAAGTTGGAGACCCCGGGTTTGGGTAATGGACCCAAGTTTGTTTGATGGGTAACAATATGAGTTATGATATATTTTTAGATAATACTATTCTATATGGATAGTACATGTCATGCCATTTCTGGTGGTATGTATAACGTCACATAACTCCTCACGGTTTGAGAGTTATGGCCTTATGGAGTTGGAGGACCCTCATATGTCATCTAGAAGCCCCAAAAGGTCAAAGTAGTCAAAGTGGTTTAAGAGATTTTAAAAGGTAAATAATAAAGTGAAGTGATGAGTGTATTATAATTCAAAGTGAATATAAAATAAATTGTTTCAATAATAAATTTAATGGAGAAATTAGAAGTGGACCCTGTTGGACGATTGATTGTTGTCATTGATGTCAACCCTAGTCATGGGTTTTGGACCGCAAGATTGATGAAGGTATTTGGACATGAAGGAAAATGCATATGCAGATAAAACACCCATGGATAGATAGT
>JASDQU010509268.1:27883-38143 GCA_032191745.1 Picea mariana | reverse complement strand
TATAGCTCAAAATACTCAAAATCATGGAAATCGTCGTAATGCAACGAAACCAAAGCCAACCTGTGCGGAATGGATCATAATGATGAAATGGGGTGAGCGATGCAAGCCAGACCCCAAAATGCCTCTCAATAATCCCTGTGCTCGCTATAACATCCATCTAGCTACTCTGGTCATCATAAACCTCTGCAATGTGATGATGTCCCAAAGTGGAGACATTACAATTGGACTGATATTTACCTTGCTGATCAATTTGTTGGTGTAGAAAGGGCATCTCACCTGTAGCTGTTGATTACTTGCTAGTTGGGACAAACTGCTGTTGCAAAAAGGAATTCAAATATCTACTATTGTCATCTACAGGATGGATCTTTAATTATTGGCTTCCATATCTAATTGCTGGGTTAAATCTTTCATCTACAGACTTGTATCTTCAGCAGATAAATAAACACCAGGTTCCATACATTGTTGCATTTGTGAGTGTGCTTGTTGTTGTTTAGGGGCACGATTTACTACTATTTGGAAGGTAGAGAACAAGGGGGTTGTCACCTACAACATATTCATCACTTTCTGAAGTTGCTGCACACATCTTTGGGGTTGTTATCGCACAGTTTGTAGCTAGGAAGAAAGACTAGATGATAGAGGGCCAAACTGGCGTAACAGGAACCTATCCCACCCAATGTCACCACGTTCGGAAGGTTCTTTCTCTTTAGGGAGGTGAGGCCCAGGGGAGACGTCCCTGGTGACCTGAGGTTTTGAAGAGGATAAAGGATAATCAGACAATGACAAGTTTCCCCCTTCACAGATCACCACCAAACCAGATAGTCCGACTTATAGCCAATAAAGATAACCAAGTAGAATCCCTGCCCGAGAACAAAGAAACAATAAACTGATATATGAAGGCTTTGGTTAGTACTTCATGTATATCAAAGACTATCTGACATTCAATATAAGCAATTTGAAAGTAAATGTTGACGAAGTCAATGTTTACAAAATAGCAATAAAAGTAATGTCACTTCACCAATAGATACTAGAACAATATGGCATTCAATGCAACTAATCAATACTCAACTCAATTAATGCATTTAACTACCATTCAATTGCTCATAAGATGAAACGTTGCTGCATTAAGATGTAATAACCAAGGATGACATCAACAACTTAGGTTTAGTAGGGTTAGCTAGAGCTAGGGTTAGTGTAGTTAGGGTTTCAATTCAAAAGCTTTGAGAGTGTTTAGATCAAGTTCTACTTCAATGNGTGTTGCTATGGCAAGGCCTCGTGCTCTCTCCTCCTTCCTTAGATGGCAAAAATGGATAGCATGAAAGATAAAGTCAAGACAAGAGAGTCAAATGAGGGAGAGTTTTTCTATAGCAAGGCTCTATCATCAAACCCTAGAAGAAAATGGCCCTAAGTGTAAATAACCTAGGCCTGGGACGTCTTCTCCTTCTTGAGCTCAAAACAGGTATGGCTAGCAAATGGAGAAAAGGAGAAAGGAGTGTAACTATGGCTAGGCTCTCTTTTTCCTCTTCAATGGCTGAAAATATCTCTATCAGGGGACATGAGACAATGACCTTTAGAAGGAATCTTACAGTTCACCCTCAAAGACCGGTCACCTGCAAATTTAGAGTAAGCACAAGACTTAGCCTTTCAGATTGAGAGAAATCTTGAATTCGAAGACTACATTTGTTAGGTTGACCTCTCACGAGATGATGACCTCTGGGACCCTAGTGATGAGCTTGTCTCAAAACCTAAGCCCCCAGAAGTCCTCCAAGTCGAACTCGCACCCCCCAAAAGAAAATGGAGCCTTTCCCATGAGAGAAATACCCCTTTTCAAGAACTTCCTTTGGAAACAAAGCCTCCTCAGGACGAGAGGAAGGAATTTGATACTTTCCCACTTGAAACTGTTGAGCATGATCCTCTGGAATATTTTCCTCTCTTTGTCCACCAAGTGGGACACCTTTTCTCCAAGAATGGTGAGTTCACACCTTTCTATGTCACTCTCCAAGTCAAGGACTCCCTCCTCCGCAACTGTCTCCTGCAACCAAATGCTACAGCTAACATGATGACGGAAGAGGTTATGCATCAATTGGGCCTAAGCCTTTCACAACCAAATACCGGAGGTGACTTTGCAAAAGGAATCATTAAAAACCTAGAAACTGCCTTTGATTCCTGCCCCAATGCTCCCTTCTTGATAGATGTGGTCGTTATAGATGTCGTGAGTAATTTGGGTATTATCCTTCACAAAGGCCTTATTGAGCACTTAGATGGAATTTTTCATGAACGACAATCCAAGGCAACTATCCCTCATCCTGAAGGAGGATTCTTCACCCTCTACAATGAACCTCTTGTAGGCTCCCCAGTTGAAACCTCTGATGATGAGTCAAGTGATCAACTCTTGTGTATCGATAATGACCTCAATAATTGGTTTGTCCAAGAAGGGAAGTTAGATATCGACACCATTGAAGAAACTGAAGGAATCTAAACCTTGGAGTTTGATGGATCCCACTCAAACTCTGGATCAAGCACTGGAATTGTTTTGATAGCCCCTTCCGGTGAAGTCTTTTACCATTCATATAGGCTGGAATTCCATTGCACCAACAACATTGCCGAATATGAGGCCTTGATCCTAGTTCTCGACTTAGAAATTGACAAAGGCATTACACACCTAAAGGCAAAAGGAGAATCAGACCTCATTGTATCGCAAGTTATGATGAGATTTGCCACTAAAAATGAGAAGTTGAAGAGGTACCGAGACATGGCTCAATCCCTCTCAAAATCTTTCAGAATAGTGTCACTTAAAGCCATTCCTTGAGAAGAAAACCACGTGGCGGATGCTTTGGCTGTCTATTCTTCTACCTTACAACCTTGTGAGGTACCTCTTCATGACTTGTGCAATATGGAGGTTCTCTTTAGACCTTCCATCCACGATAATTTGGAATATTGGCAAGTTTTTGAGGATGACGATCAAATTATTAGGTTCATGGAGAACAACAAGGAGTTCACCGATTCGCAAATTACTTTCCTAGCTGACTCCATGAACCTGGAAGTTATTAACCTTCAAATCAATACCTTGCCAAAGGGTTGTGTACCCTTAGAAAACCTCTTCAATAGGCATGATGTTTTCAAAGGAAAAAGGCCCAACAAACAAGCTAATGAAGCCCTGGAATTCAATATCGGTATAGAAATAAATCCAAGAATGATCAAAATAGGTAAAGGCACCACCGAGAAGGAAAGGATAGAGATCTTGGCACTTGTTAGGGAATTCAAGGACACCTTTTCTTGGAACTACGATGATTTGAAATCTTATAGGGGGGACGTTATCCAGCACGCTATACCTTTGGTGGAAGGGGCCAAACCTTTCCGACAAAAGCTAAGACATATCGATCCAAAGTTGGCAAGACAAATACAGAAGGAACTCCAGAAGATGGTTGACGCTGGCATCATAACCCCTATCAGATATTCCTCTTGGATGTCAAATTTGGTAGTTGTTCGAAAAAAGAATGGTGACACACGTTTGTGTGTGGATTTCCGTAACCTCAACCAATTGTCTTTGAAAGAAAATTACCCGCTCCCAAACATGGAACATTTGCTTCAAAGGGTCACAGGGGCAGGGATGATGTCTATGCTGGATGGGTTTTCAGGATACAACCAAGTCTTGCTTAAAAGAGAAGACCAACTCAAAACTACATTTACCACACCGTGGGGAACCTTTATGTACTTAAGAATGTCGTTTGGTCTTATGAATGCCGGTGCCACTTTCCAAAGAGCAATGGACTTTGCCTTCAGGGACCTTATACAAAAAATCATAGAAATCTACCAGGATGACCTTATTGTTGTGTCCAAGCATAGGAAAGACCATCTCTCACACCTTAGGATTGTTTTCGAGCAATGCAGAAAGTATGGTATCTCGTTGAATCCCAAGAAATCCATTTTTAGTGTTGATGAAGGAAAGTTATTGGGTCATGTGGCTTCGCAGGGAGGAGTTTCCATTGACCTCGAAAGGGTCCAATCAATAAAGGATGTCCGCCCCCCAACCAACAAAAAATCTTTACAATCCTTTCTTTGAAAGATCAACTTTATTAGTAGATTTGTGCCAAACTTTGCCGAGAGGATAAAACCCTTGAGCACCTTGCTAAAGAAGGATGTTGCCTTCAGATGGGATGATAAGACCAACAAGTCCTTTGAAGATTTTAAAGATGCTATCTCCCAAGCTCCTGTCTTGATCAGCCCTGATTTCTCACGAGATTTCATAATATTCTCGTTTGCATCCCAAGATACTATTGCTGGTGTCCTAATGCAAAAAGATGTTGATGACTATGAACATCCCGTGGCTTTTATGAGCAAGGTCCTTAGATATTCTGAGTTGAATTATTATATCACGAAGAAACAAGCGTATGCTCTAGTCAAGTCCCTCAAACACTTTAGAAACTACGTCGGCTACAATAAAATTAAGGATTATGTCCCATACCCAGCCGTAAAGGATGTCTTATCACAACAAGATTGCATGGGTACCAGGGGAAAATGGGTTTCCAAAATCTAGGAGTATGACTTAGAAATAAAACCCACCAAAATAATAAAGGGACAAGGTTTAGCCCAGATGTTGACCGAGAGCAACCAAGAAGCCATACAAATGGGCGAGAGTGAGAAAATAAACGTGATGATCAGGGAATTAGAGAATGATGAGTGGTATTATGATATCGTCTACTATCCTGATGTTGATGCTCGATCATCAATACTTCCAGCAAAGTCGGCATCTGAAAATCCACCAAGTACAAAATTTTTAGTCTTTTTGTAAAGAAGACCAAAATCTTATGTTCCTTGGATATTTCGAAGAACACTTTTGGTTGCATTCCAGTGGCTGTCCCGTGGTTCCTGCATAAAGCGTGAAAGAATATTGACTACATAAGATATATCTGGTCGAGTGTTTGTTAAATAAATCAAGCTACCAATCAACTGTGTGTAAGTAGTGCTGTCTACCATTCCCCCCCTTTCAAATTTTGAAAGTTTCAAGTGTTGCTCCATAGGGGTAAGAGATTGTTTGCAATATTTCATTCCAAATCGCTGAAGAATTTCTGCTGCATAATTACTCTGAGAAATGAAAATATGATTTGAACGTTGGAATACTTCAATTCCAAGATAGTAGTGAAGTAGTCCCAAATCTGTCATTTTAAAACCTGCATGTAACTCCTTTTTCACCTGTGCAATATGATCATCATTGTTTCTAGTAATGATCAAATCATCTACATACATAACAAGAATCACCAGATATGGACCCTGTTGACGTACATACAAAGTATCATCAGATTCACTTCGTTGAAAATCAACCTTCCTAAGGTATTCATCCATTTTGGTATACCAAGCTCGAGGAGCTTGTTTTAACCCATATAAAGCCTTGATTAATTTGCAGACTTTATGTTCCTGCCCTTGAATTTCAAAACCTGGTGGTTGTTGCATATATACATCTTCCTATAAGTCTCCATTGAGAAAAACAATTTTTACATCCATTTGTTGAACTTTCCAAACTGTTTGAGCGGCCAAGGCAAGTGTTAATCAGATGGTATTCCATTTAGCTAGAGGAGCAAAAGTTTCCTCATAATCAATGCCTTCCTGTTGCGCAAAACCTTTAGCCACAAATCTTGCTTTATACTTGTCAATTTCTCCATGTTGGTTGTATTTAATCCGGTAAACCCATTTGCATCTGATGGGTTTAACACTTTTAGGACAATCAAAAAGTTTCCAAGTGTTGTTATCAATTACTGCTTGATACTCTTCAATCATAGCCTGTTGCCATTCTTTATGTTTTACTGCTTCTTTGTATGTGGAAGGTTCAGTAAAATCATTTTCTATTAAGGAAACATTTTTGTCACTGCTGTGTGATCCCCTTCTTCCTGTTTTATGCTGCTCATCAGGCCTTACATCTTTCAAAAGTTGAACTGCTCATTTTGGTAGTTGATGTTCACTTGTTTGGGGATCTGAATTACCATTATTGTAAATTGGATTAATGTAAACTGATGTTCGTCAATTAGTTGAAGATTCTGGAGGTGGAGAATCATTGTCAGATGAACTGCCACTGCTAGGAGATTCTGATGAACTACTGGAAGACCCAGATGGTGTTGTAAATGGACTGGATGTATCATCTTCAGATGAAGGAAAATCAAGTTTATACCAATTTAGTGAATTTGGTTGACTTTGCATTTTTCTTTTTCTTTGATTTCCTTTAGTTTCTAACTTTTGAAGAAGACTTTCTATTTCTTTAGCACTCTTACTTTTGGTTTCATCAAAAACTACATCCCTGCTCACAACAAATTTTGCATAGGACAAAAGTCGGTACCCTTTCTTCTCATCAGAATACCCAATCATTGTGCATTTCAAGCTTCTTGAGTCAAGCTTAGTTCGTTTTTCTTTGGGAACCAAGGCATAACATACTGATCCAAAAACTCTGAGATGTTTAACTCGATGTTTGAAACCAAACCATGCTTCATAAGGTGTGATTTCGTCCAAAGAAGCAGTTGGAGATATGTTCCTTAAGTAGATAGATGTATGGATTGCTTATGCCCAATATGTAGGACTTAACTTTTTAAAGGTTAACATGGATCTTGCCATTCCTAACAAGGTGCGATTCATTCCTTCTATGACTCCATTTTGTAGAGGAGTGTAGACATTTGTAAGATGTCTTCGTATCCCATTGTTTGTACAATAAGTTTTGAATTCATTAGAAGTGAATTCCCCTCCATTATCTGTCCTGAGAGTGCCTATCTTTTCTTTAACTTCGTTTTCAACAAGTTGACGAAAAATCTTAAACTTTTCAAATGCCTCTGAATTTGCTTCAAGAAGTAAACCCAAGTCATTCTACTAAAATCATCAATAAAGAGTAAAAAATATTTGCAACCACCTAAAGAAGTTTGTAGTGGTCCACAAACATCACTGTGAACTAGTTGCAATTGCCTATTTGCACTCCATGAACTTGTTGGAAAACTCTCTCGACTTTGTTTTCCATAAATGCATGCTTCACATTTTGAATTTTCCTTTTTGAAAGTTTGAAGTCCCTTAACCATCCCTTGTTTTTGCAATTGAGAGAGACTTTCAAAGTTGAGATGTCCATATCTCACATGTCACAATCTTATAGGTGAAATACCTGTACTTACTACTCCTGCAAAGCCATAATGCCTTGGAATAACTGTCCCTTTCATCCTTAATAGTTTTCCATCTTCATACCCTATCATCATTGTTTTCATATTTTGTTTGACTTAATTAATCTTAACTAAGCCATCTTCCATAATCACCTGATGTCCTGCTTGTCGAATCGTGACTAAAGACAACAAATTCTTTTTAAAGGTTGGTACATACCATACATTTGAAACCATTCTTTCTCCAATGTCAGGTAAATAAACTTTAATTACACCTTTTCCATAAGGAGTATGTTTGGTATTATCTGCAAGAAGGACGGAATTGAGATGGCATTCTTGAAAATTCCAAAAGAAGTCACGTCTGAAAGTCATGTGTTGAGATGATCCTGAATCTAAAATACAAGCATCTTCGTAATCACTTTGAAGATAGGTGGAAATCTGTAATGCTGAAGATGAGGTAAAAACATATTCTGAACCATCACCATCTCGATCATTTGCAAATTGTGCTGTGTTTTGATGAAACTTGGAAATTTTATCAATGGAAGTTATTCAATGAATAATTCTCTCTTCCTTCTTCTCCAACTGTAGCTCCGAACTTGTGCTCTGATGAACAAGTGAGTGTGTGTCCAAGTGAGGCGCTAGCCTTTTTATATATACAATCTGGCACGTGTGGACAGAGGTGTCTTTTCATTGGCAGGGCCGACTTCTTATTAAAGGTGGTTATAACCACCTTTAATATATTTTGGGGCCGACTTCTCATTCTGCCTATTACAATTAGGGTTTGAACAATCCGCAAAAGGGGATTTAGTCATTTACAATACTCAACATGATCAATCCGCAAAAGGGGATTGATCTAATGAATAATACATCAATAATAATTAGAATACTCTTTGCAGTTACACTATTTCAACACTCCCCCTTAACAAGAAGGGTATTCTACAACAACAGTAGGCAAGAGAGAGGACAACATCATCAACAACATCTTGGAACACTAACTGGTGTATCTATAAATCATCGGAAGTTTTTCTCATCATCCACATCGTCATTCACAACAGAGAGCTGTAATGATATCATCATCTGCATCAACATGGATTAGTATGAAACTAATACATCACAACATGAGGCTGGTCACATCATCACAGCACAAGGATGGCACATCATCACTGCACGAGGCTGACACATCATCACAACAATTAAACTGGCACATCACACAACAATTAAGCTAGAATCACAACACAACAATTAAGATGGAAACACCACACAACAATTAAGCTGGAATCACAACACAACAATTAAGTTGGCAACATCAACACAACACTACTCCCCCTTTCGAGGGAGGTATTTTCAGACTATACCAAGCTTATCTCGAAAGTGCTCAAACTTTACACGAGATAGAGGTTTGGTCAACACATCAGCAACCTGTTCATCTGTGCTAACATATTGGAGCTTTATGGCTTCTCTCTACACTATGTCATGGATGTAATGATATTGGATCTCTATGTGTTTTGACTTGTCATGGAACATGGGGTTCTCTCTCATCTTTATACAACTCTGGATATCACATAGGATCATGGTTGCTTCCATCTCTAGGTTGAATAGACCAGTCAACAACTTATGAATCCATATGGCTTCACAACTGGAAAAACACGCAGCAATGTATTTTGCTTCCGTTGTACTGAGAGCAATGCTTTAATGCTTCCTACTCTGCCATGAGATCATGGCTGATCCCAAACTGAAACAACATCCTGAAGTGCTCTTCCTATCAGAGACACTTCCAACCCAATCTGAATTAGTGTACCCACTCAGTCTGAAGTCATGATCTCCATCATAACTGAGACCACAATCTAATGTACCCTTAAGGTAACTCATCACATGTTTTGCAGCAACTAGATGAACATGTCTGGGTTCTACCAGAAACTGACTCAAAGTGTTCATGGTAAAACAAATATCTGGTCTGGTGTTCATCGGATACATCAACAATCCAATGATCTGTTTATACAACATGACATCAATTAATTCTAATGAAGTGTCGACTAGAAGCTTCAGCTTCGTTTCCATGGGTATATTCATGGACTTGCACTCCAACATATCAAATCTCTTCAGGATTTCAACTGCATACTTCCCTTGGTTAAGGAAGATTCTCTCTGGGCTTTGCCATACCTCAAGAACTAAGAAATAATGCATTAGGCGAAGGTCTTTCATCTCAAATTCTGGAGCGAGCTTCTTTTTACATTCGGTGATGAACTTTTCTTCTCCAGTTAAGAATAAGTCATCTACTTACAACATCAATATCACTAGCTGATCATTCATAACTTTGAAGTAGAGGTTAGAATCAACTTTACTCTTGGTAAAGCCCAAGCTAGCCAGAAAATTGTCTATCCTTCCATACCAAGCTCTAGGAGCTTGCTTCAACTCGTACAGAGCCATTTTCAACTTGTAGACATGAGTCTTCCTGTCTTCAACTTCAAATACTTGAGGTTGTTCTATATACACTTCTTCTTCGATGACACCATTTAGGAAGGTTGTCTTTACGTACATTTGGTGTAACTTCCACTTCATCTTAGCTGCAAGGGCTATGATGGTTCTGATCGTAGTGTATCTGGCTACAGGAGCAAATGTTTCTTCATAGTCAATGCCTTCCTTTTGAGAAAATCCACGAGCGACAAACCTTGCTTTATACTTATCAATACTTCCATCAGCATCATGTTTTATTTTGAAAAGCCATTTGGAAGATACCACATCGTTGTTCTTTGATCTGAGAACTATTTCCCATACATCATTCTTAATTATGGATTGGTATTCTTCTGTCGTGGCATCTGCCCATTCTTTCCTCTGAATGGCTTCTTCAAAGAAAGTAGGCTCCTTCTCTTAGAGATCACACATCGAAGCCATATAACTGGAGAATGGATTAGGTCTCTTTACTTGTCTCGTGGTTCCTTCGGGAACACCATACTTCTCTCCATCTTGAATAATCTCCCTAGCCCAAGAAGGATTTCTCTTAGGGGAGATCGTCCTCTAAGGAGGTTCTTGAAATTCTACTATGTCATGATTTTCTAGAATTTCCTCATTAGGGGAAGCTATGACTTCCCTCACTGGTTCTGCAACTCTGGGAGCTACAGGTTCCTCTTCATATACTTCT
>JASDQU010509267.1:40733-72329 GCA_032191745.1 Picea mariana | reverse complement strand
ACTTCTTATTTCTCAATCCAGCAACACAGGATAGACTCATGCTCTGGCTCTCAGGGATGCATGACAAACAATCCACGTAGGGGTCAACACAGATTCAGATTGTTCAGACAGAGGATATACTCAGAAACAAACACAGGCTTCCCGAAGTCAACACCGGGCTTCCTCGGAATCACACAGGTCTTCTTTCTGACTTCTGAAATGCATGAAGGTATTCCTGCAGAGTTCAGACGGTTTCATGCTCAGGACATTCCAGGGTCGAATGGCGGAGGAACCTCTCTCACAGCTCATCTTGGTCATTTTATTCGCATGCACCAGGGTTGACACTTGTCACCCTTGGAACTACATGCATTCCATCAGCATGCATCCCCTTTGCATGTTTTCCCTTTGCTAGGACTTAGGATAAAAAAACATAAAATGCACATGTTCTTTGGAATAATAATTAAATATTATTCCCAAGGCTTAAGCCCCCTAGGCTTAACACTTAGCCCATTTTTCCACCTTCCAGCCCCTAATCCCTTGCCCTCTCTATGGATTCTTAGTCCCCCATCACTCATTCATCGTGTCGGCCTACACGCAGTGGTGTTTATATTTTATTAATGTGCTGCATACATATAGATACAAAATCAAACCCTTGGCCTACAACCCTTAGGCTCTCTGGCCTAACAATCACATAATCCCACAGGCTTATACAAACTTGGCTCACCAGCCTACAACACGTATTTACAATTTATTTCATAAACCAAATTTATAAAGGGCTCGGTCTTGGGGACACTACAAATTATGCCAACCTCTAACATTTCTTCAACCATGTGCTCAATTTCACTCTTCTGGGCATAAGGGTATCTGTATGGCCCTATGTTAGGAGGAACACTCCCAGGAATTAGGTGAATATCATGATCATGATTTTGAGCAGATGGAATACCTTTGGGAATATCTTCAAATACTTTGGAATGCTTACCAATGATCCCTTGGAGATCTAGAGGAATAGATGGCTTAGATGTTTGAATATCTAGTGAGAATAGTTGTGCAATAACACCTTGATGCCCCTTTTTCAATAATTTTGTCATGCCATTAGATCTTATCACCTTACCGGGTTTCCCTATGATACCTCTTAACTCAATTTCTTTTCCTTCCAATGAAAATTTCATGAAAAGTTCTTGAAAATTAAAATCCACCGTTCCCAATGATTGTAACCATTGGATTCCTAGTACAACATCATCACCACCCATAGGTATAGAAATCATTGGACTATTCATTACATATTCCCCCATAGTAAGATTGATATTATTATATTTTCCTGAGCAATTGATAGTTCCTCCATCTTCAATCATTACTTGAAACTCTGGCGCTGGATACACAAAGCAATTGAGAGCTTTGGCTAATTTATAGTGAATGAAATTATGAGTACTGCCATAATCAATTAGGACTATTACCTTTTTCTTTTTGATATATCCTTCGATCTTGAGGGTTTGAGGAGTGCTAATTCCAGCCAATGCATTACACGATATCGTGGGAGTCAACTCTTCAAATGAAATTGCTTTTGCGTTTTCATCTTGAGNTCTTCACAATCTATGTAGAATAATTTCTTCTCACCACACTTATGTCCCTTACTGTACTTGCTATCACAATTAAAGAATAAACCTTTTTCTTTTATTTCCTCCAATTGTTGAGGTGTCAACGTTGTAGGTTGAGGTGTTTTAGAAGAAGGAGCATTAGCTGTTAGGATTGGTCCTTCTAGTAGCCATAGCCATATTTTTACTTTCAACATTTCTTGCCACCCTAAATACATTCTCCAATGATTTGGGTTCCCAAAGGAAAACCTCATGTTGAATGTTATCCTTTAAATTTCCTATGAATACATCAATCAAGTGCTCATCTGGAATATTTGTTACCTTTATATTCAATCTTTGGAAGTTTTCAATGTGCTCTGTAACTGAACCCTTTTTCTTGAGATTTATCAATTGGCTAAAGAAGATATGTCTCCTTGTATCCTCATAGTGTGCTATCATTTCTTCCGTGAAAATTGTCCAAGTGACGAGTGATTTACGAGAAAAAATCCATCGATACCATACAAATTGATTGGGTTATAAATATAAAGAAGCAATTCACACCTTTTGTGTATGTGGCACATTATGTAGATCAAAGAATTGCTCCATCTGAAGTATCCATGTGATTGGGTCCTTGCCATCAAACTTCCTCATATCGATCTTAGGAATGTGGTTGGTATTCAATCAAAATTTGGACTTTCTACATTCTTGATTCACCTTCCTTGTGTCGTCATCATGAATTTCATGGGATACATTCACTTTCAGGTGTCCTCTCTATTAAGAAATTTTTCAATCCTTGCATGATCTCCCCTTTTAAACCCTCCATCATCTCTTGTAGTTCATCTTTTGTTACTGTCTTCTTTTGTAAATCGTTTATGTCCCTACTCATTTATTCACCTTCATCAAGAGTCCATGTGGGATTGTCTGGAGGCTTATTTGGTGTAGAAGTTCCCTTTTTGGGTGGCATGTTGGCCAAGTATCACTTTTGAACCTTGATTTTGAGGTAGTTCTGATAGACAATCTTTCTTCTGTTGTATCTCCAAAATTTCGGCCCTTCTGGGTATGAAACTTTAATTTTTGTAGTTCTCTAATATTTCTTCTCTGCAATGCCATAGGTATGATCAAAATTGGATGTTCCAAGTGGAATTTATGGTAACTTCCCCACAACTTGCTAATTTTTGTCCCTTCCAGGAGATCTCACTTGTATAGCATTCCCCGCACAAAAAAAATTGACATAAAATTCTGAAACTCGTACCAGAAATACTACAGACTGTCCACTATCCAATGCAACCAATCTCACTCAATTTGGATACTCTAGGAAGAAGTTATTATTGTTTTACCTGGAACACCTTCTTGAGACTAGTCAATAGGACTAGTAAGATACCCTATCTTCCACAGGGTTTATCTACAAATGTAAGATGACCCAGAAGCTGAAAGTTTTAACACAGATACTGTACTAAGTTTTGTGAATATCCTCTGGGTTTCAAGTTCTGAAACATTACAGAAATGTTTTTATAGCAAAAATTCCGCAATGACTCAGTTCAGGATGATTCCAAAATCCTATCTTGCATAGACTGTATCTTCAAAAGTATAAGGCCTTAGGATCTGAAATTTTAATCCAACATACCTTGATCCATCTAATAAATATCCTCCAATTTGTTCCTTCTGAAACTTTGTAGAAAACTAGTTATAGCGAAAATTCCAAGGTGTTTCAGATGTAGCAGCGAAACCCCAAGACCTTGAGCTTTGATACCATATGTTAAGAATCAGATATCAATATAGCATAGAAAAAACATCAAAATAAGTATTCAATGCCTTGAAAAAGAGATAAATTCAGATAATAAGCCTCTTCGAGGGGGAAACCTCCTTATGCCCACATAAATGTACAATTACAAGATGACTCCAACTGAAAATGTCTCCTTGGTATATATAGGAGACTAGGAGGTATAATTACAACTAATGGACTAAAGATGACATAAATAAAATAACATTACTAATGTAATATGCCCCAATTAAGGGATAATGATCCATTATTTAGGGCTTAACAACAAGTATCTTTTGGCAGATCTAGTTCTCATAGTCTTGCTTCATTTTGCAAGCCTTCTTCGTCACCTTCTTATCCATTACTCAATCGAAGCTGTGAAATCATTGTCTAGTACAGGGGAGCATGGGTGAAAGTTGAAGGTAGGAACAAGGCACTAAGATGGTGGATAGACAAATCACAACTAGAAGATTAGAAAGAACATGTGGCATGTTACAAATGGGTATTGATAGACGATGAAAGACGGAGGAGAACTTCCCCTTAAAGAACGCCTTCGGCATAATTACAGTGTTGAACTTTTAAATGGAGGAAAAAATTTGATGTTTTACCAAATTCCATTTAGAAATTTGTTACACCAAAACTAAGCTTGTCTTATGCTTCAGGAGGACCAAACTAAAAATTCATTTTTAGTCCTCGAGGGAGTAGTCGGTGTGATGTTAAATCACTTCGGTTCGAAACCCCTGGGGACACCTCAAATCCAACCATGTTAAGGGTTGGTGCTGTCCAGGCGGGGTGCGATCCCTTGGATGCCCTTGGTGTTAGTTATAACCTCAAAAACATATGACTTCTAGTTGTTTTGGACAGTTGTACCAGTCATTAGGATTTTCTTCTGACTTCTTGATCTTCTTGTTTTGTTTTCCCTTTATAGCTTTAGACTATCAGCTAATACAATTGTGCTCCATACTTTCTATTCTCAATCTCTCTTTCTGTATTTTCTGCTTCGTTTCTTGTTTTTTCATGGTATCAGAGCATGGGAGGTAAGACTCTTCATAGAGCCTGGAGATAAGTTTGCAGTCTACTAAAGGAGCGCTAGAGATATCTCAGCATGAGGAGGAAAACTTGCAAAAGAAGATTCAAGACGAAGCATTTAAGAATCCGTGGAATTCTTTCTTTAGGAGGAATATGTAGAAGTAGCAGAGGAGTAGCTACAATAGCCGCTAGATCGATCGCGGGAATAGATTTGGGTCATCAGATCAAGCCCAGATAGGATGAGGAGCGTGCAGAGGAGCCGAACAGATCTCATTCGTTAGATCTGGGTACGAGCGAAAACAACCATCAGATCAAGAAAAGATTAAGTCATGACCGTCATATCTTGTTTAAGGAAGATCGATGGTGGAGATAAGACAAAGGAATTTGCGTATTTGAAGAATATCGTGCAAAGGTCGTAGAGGATTCGAATCTCCTGAAGTTTCGAAGCCCAAAACGAATCATGTCCGTCGATCCCGACAGAGGACGTGTGTCAGCACTTCGAAGGACCGTGTTCGAGAAGGTGTCTAGGTTCCTGAAGTCTTGGAGAGCCGAAGAAACTCTAGACCGTTGGATATAGAAAACACATGCCATACGATCCCGCACTCCACGAGTTCGCTAATTTGACACTTCGAAGGATAGTTGGTATTGTGCATTGAAAAGGCCCAAAGCTCCGAAGTCCCGGAGAGGATCAGAACCGTTGATTTTACTGGATGCATGGTGCTAGATCAAAAACACCAACACTCTGGAAGAACTAAGGTGTGTTGAGTCACGAACTCCCGAACTCCTAAATCTCTGAAGAGTCAGAGTCAATCTAGGCCGCTGATCACGTTGGACACATGGAAGCCATTCGAGAGTTCAACGATCTGAGAACTGTGAAGCAATGACAGAAAAAACCCGAAGGCTAAATCACTGAAGTGGATCCTGACCACTCATTCCATAAGACATTTGAACCATTGGATCAAGCTTATGTCACTCCAGAGATTCAACACTTCGACGAATTTGTGCTGTTGAAGACAGGGATAAAAGTCCCGAAGTCCCGAAAAGCATCTCGTTCGTCGGTTGGCTGAGCGTTGTGGGTCATTGATCTTTGTTGCTATTTCAACCTTTCAACGTCGGTGGATACGAAAGGTCGTGCTATGTGGATGACCAAAAGAAATCGTCGAATCCCGAAGAGAAGAAATCTGAACCATCCATCCATCGGAGCTTGAGGATCGTCAATTTAATACTTCGACGATTTGACGGATTTGTGAAAAGGTGTTTTGGAAAAATCATCGAAGCTCGAAGTTCGAAGGAGGGGTAGATCCATTGATCTGGTGGAGGAATAAGAATCATTCAATCTCCCCTTCTTCGGTGATCGACACTTCATGGGTATTGTGAATTAGAGTCGTGGAAGGCTCCGAAGCTCAGAGTCCCGAAGTAATTATGGACCATTAATCTCAAATCAATGAGGATGAGGTTTTAAAATGCCTGAAGCCCCGAAGCCTTTGGTTCTCAGCCCTTGGTCATATGAGGATTTAACATTTTTTTCTTTTTAAAAAGAAATACGAATTGGCTCTCAAGTAAACTCAGATACCACGTTTACGCCATTAGGAGGGGCTACAGTCGATAAAGAACAAATCTCGGAGTTCTGACTATGTAGATCTCGTGCTCAGATAGTCAGATCCATCCAGATCAGAGCTAAAAAAGTGGTCTAGCCTGCATTTTTCAGCCTAAAGTCAATCAGAGGATTTCGAGGACCCGGTTTTACGCATAGGAAACAGGAAGAGGACCTGTCTGGTTGCATCAAGCGATATCAGAGGTAATTTTTTTTTAGAAAAATGGCCACCTCTAACAATCTAGGACCAATGCAAGGGCCAATTCTTCTTGGAAAGAACTATGAATTTTGATCTCTCAGAATGAGATCCTTCTTACAAGCACATGATTGCTAGGATCCAATGGATCTTGGCTATGTGGAACCAAATCCAATGGATCTAGCTGACATGAATAATCAAGAAAGAGATGCTCTAGCAAAACAAAGGAAAAGAGAGAATAAGGCCAACTTTTGGATTCAAAACTCAGTGGATGACTCGATTTTCTCAAAAATCACAGGTTTTGTTACCTCAAAACAGGCCTGGGACATTCTAAGTACAACCTACCAGGGAAATGGCAAGGTCAAAACAGTCAAGTTGCAGACCTTGAGGACACATTTTGAGACTTTAAAAATGACAGACTCTGAAAATATTGATCAATTTATGGCCTGGGTCATGGGAATTGTAAATCAGATCAGGTTGACTGGTGAATCCATCCCTGATCAGAGGATTGTTGAGAAATTCCTCAGAAGTCTTCCAAAGAAATTTTAAATGGTTGTTACAACCATCCTTGAATCCAAAGATCTGTCAAATTTTTCAACATATGAACTCATGGGTTCTCTGTTGTCACATGATACCAGACTGCATCTAGAAGATGAGTCAATATCCAATGCTTTCAAGAATCAATTAAATTTCAGCAGAGGGAGAGGAAGAGGCAGAGGAAAAGGTCACAGAGGAAGAGGGAGAAGTCCAAGAAACCATCACTCAGGTGAAGGTCACACACATCAAAATCAACATCGGAATTTACAGCCTCAGAGAGGTAGAGGGAGGAAATCCAATGACAAAGAAAGCATACAATGTTATTACTGCAAAAAGTATGGGCACTATGAATACGAATGCAAGAAGAAGCAATAATATCAACACTCAGGCAGAGAACATGTCTCAAGTCATGAAGGAGACACCTCATATGGGATGTTTCTCTCATGTCACAAAATTGAAGAGCAACACAAGGACCTCTGGTTGATGGACAATGGTTGCAACAATCACATGACAGGTAACAAAGATTTACTTTCTTGCACTGATTCTTCTATTTCATCTAATATTACACTTGGAGATGTCTCTTTAGTCAAAGTTCAAGGCAAAGGAACTATACCTATTCTCACTAAACAAGATGTAAAGACAGACATAAATGATGTCTATCATGTTCTAGATCTAAAACACAATATGTTAAGTGTAGGACAACTAGTTTAAAATGGCTATAAGGTACTTTTTGAAAAAGCATCATGTAGGATATATGAAAAACCTCCGAGCAGAAAATTGATTTCTGAAATCCACATGACTAGGAACAAAAAATTTCCCCAGACCCTTAGAACTGTAAATTTGACCCAATCTTATGCACAAAGTTCATCCACCCCGAATGAAACTATGATTTGGCATGCAATATTTGGACATCTTCCCTTTCAGAGTCTAATCCTTCTACATAAGCACTTCATGGTCAAATGTATACCTATCTTCAAAGATCAAAATCCCCCATGTGAGTCTTTTATTCTTGGAAAACATAAGAAAACAATCTTTCCACAGTCCTCCACTCAAGCCAAACAACACTTGGAGCTGGTTCACACTGACCTATGTGGACCACTAAAAACAAAGTCAATATGTCGTAGCTTTTATTTTCTAACATTTATTGATGACTTTAGTAGGAAAATATGGATCTATTTCCTGAGACACAAGTCTGAAACCTTTGCAAAGTTCAAGGATTTCAAGGTTGAAGATAAAAAACAGAGTGGGAAATATGTGAAGGTTCTCAGGATAGATGGAGGAGGAGAATAATGTTCAACATAATTTGCAATTTTTTGCAAACCACAACTAGGTATACTCCACAACAAAATGGATTGGCTGGGAGGAAAAACCAGACTATAATGAACATGGCAAGGACCTTTCTCAAAGAGAAATTTCTATCAAATTTATTTTGGGCTGAAGTTATAGCATGTTCAATTTATCTTCTGAATAGATCCCCAACCACCAGTGTCAAGATGAAGGTCCCTCAAGAAGCATGGAGTGGGACAAAACTGAATGTTGCTCGTCTTAGGACTTTTGGATGCATTGCATTCGCTCACATACCCTCCAAATTGAGGAACAAACTTGATGATCAAAGTGAGAAATGCATTTTTGTTGGCTACAACGAGACATCCAAAGCCTACAGACTCTGCAATATGATTTCAAAGAAACTCATTCTCATCAGAGATGTCAAATATCTTGAAAATTGGTTCTGGAGTGAGTCTAAAAATCACCCTATGGACAGTCAAAATCCATTGCTTCCACTTCCTAACAACACATAAATTTCAGGGAAAGAAACACATCAGCCTGTCCTTCCAAGATTGCAGGTACAAGGACAACCTGAAATTTCTAAGGACAACTCTTCTTCAAGCAGAAATTCATCCTTTGAACTTCAAAATTAGAGAACTCTATGCTTGAGAGAAATCCATCAGCAGTTGGTTGATATTGATCAACACAATCTTTTTGCATTAATGTCATGTCAGCCTACATATTTTAAAGAGGCATCTAAAGAGCCACATTGGGTTCAAGCCATGAACCAAGAGATTGAATCCATTGAGAAGAACAAGACATGGGATCTTGTTGATCTGCCCAAACATAAGAGAAGTATTGGTGTCAAGTCGGTTTACAAAACTAAAATTAATGAAAAGGGATAGATTGAAAAACACAAAGCCAGACTTGTTGCCAAAGGATTCTCATAACAACTAGGCATTGATTATGGTGAAACTTTTTCTCCAGTGGCAAGGTTGGACACTGCAAGGACTCTCTTAGCCATAACAAATTAACACAAATGGAAATTATACCAGATGGATGTTAAGTCAACTTTCCTGAATGGTGTCTTATAAGAATAGGTCTATGTGGATTAACCACCTAGATTTGGAGTCAAAGAGAAGCCAACCAAAGTGTATCAGCTGAAGAAAGCCTTGTATGGCTTAAAACAAGCTCCAAGATCTTGGTACAATAGAATTGATACTTACCTAATCAAGAGTGGTTTCAACAGAAGCCAAAATGAGCCAACTCTATACACAAAAACAGATCAACAAGGTAAAATTATAAGTGTCTGTCTATATGTTGATGACATGATATATACTAGAAATGTTGAGTTAACTAGTTTTAAACATTCCATGCAATTTGAGTTTGAGATGACGGATCTTGGCATAATGAAATAGTTTTTGGGGATTGAGGTTGACCAATCCACCAAAGGCATTTTTTTCTGTCAACAAAAATATACAACAGACATCATCAAAAGATTCTGCATGGAAGTCTGCAATCCAGCAGAAACTCCTATACCCCTAGGCACAAAATTGAGCAAGCAAGATGAAGGCCCTACAATGGATTCTACTTTGTACACAAGTTTAGTAGGCAGTTTGTTGTATCTTACAACAACTAGGCCTAATATTATGTATGCATCCGACATTGTTTCCTGGTTCATGGAATCTCCCAAAGATTCTCACTGGAATATGGCAAAAAGGATTATGTGATATGTTGCTAGCACTCTCAATTTTGGTTTATGGTACACTCAGTCTACAGATAGTCATCTTTCTGGTTACGCTGATAGTGATTTTGCAGGCAACCTAGATGACCGGAAAAGCACCTCAGGGTATGCTTTTCACTTGGGTGCGAATCTAATTTCTTGGGCATCAAAGAAGCAACCCATTGTCTCAATATCTTATGTAGAGGTAGAGTATGTCATTGCTACCTCAGCCCCCTGTCAAGATGTGTGACTACGACGACTATTGAATGACATGTCACATACAGAAAAGGAGCCAACTCCTATCTTCTGTGACAATACTTCAACAATTTCTTTATCCAAAAACCATGTTTTTCATAAGAAAAGCAAGCATATTGACACTCGCTTTCACTTCATACGAAAGCTATTCAATAATGGTGAAATCACACTTCAATTATGTGGCTCATGAGACAAAGCCATTGGGAAAACCCAGTTTTTATTTTTAGAGACAACACTTAGGCATTATCAATGCTAATGTTTGTAACTATTGAGTTTAAGAGGGAGTGTTAGTTATAACCTCAAAATTGATCACTGTACACTGTCAACTGTTCTTGACAATTGTACCAGTCGTTAGGATTTGCTTCTGACTTCTTGATCTTCTTGTTTTGTTTTCCCTATTTAGATTTAGACTATCAACTAATACAATTGTGCTCCACACTTTTTATTCTGAATATCTCTTTCTGTATTGTCTTCTTCATTTCTTATTTTGTCACCTGGGTCATGGCATCTTAGTCACATGCAATCCCTCGCCAGTTACACTATTCACGATTACCAATAAAAAAAAACAAGTCATTATGATGAAAATTTTAAAATGGCCACTTAAACCTTGGTAGTGACTTTCAAATATATGTTTCATACTTTCTTTTTTAAATTGTAGTTTAAACATATTAGTTTTTGTTTTTTTTCACGGATATTATCAGTTAAATTTTGGCAGAAATTCAGTTATAAATTGTTGGATCTGTAGATTTGAGTGGTTAAGGATGTTGAATCCATTTATGCACTCAGAAATACAATTTAAATATTAAAAAAATTCAATTTCACCAAAATTTATATCATCCAATTCGAGTGAAAAATATCAAAAGTAGAAAGTTTAAAAAATACCATTTTAATTTGTAAAATTTGTAAAATCATTATGATGAAATTTAAAATAAAAGGTCCATACGATGAGAAATTAAGTAATAGTAACGTTGTTGGTTTACTCACATTGGTACTGAATGCGGTGTACACAACGAGAACTTGTCCTCTGTAAATAATTGTGGATTATTGCGAGAAGGAAAATCATTATTTGTAGTGATGTGTTGGGAGATTTATTTTTTCAATATCGATAATTAGATGTGAGAGTAGCATTGGAATTTGACAAAATGTTTGATGGTTAAATATAGCTGAATTTTTTTTGTTCAAGGCAATGTCACCATTATTATACTATTGATATGAATAAAATGTACCTTTTTCCAGTTGAAAAAATTGCTCAATTATATTTTAAATATAATATGTTCTCACATCAAATTACATCAGCGAAGGATCAGTTTCAATTACCTCAATCACCTATAATGATCGCAGAGCCAGAAAAGGCGGATGATCAAATAGAATGATGAGTGTAGTTACAATAGCTACCTCAAGTCAACTGAAAAGATGAGTCATACTAGAAATTTATGTATTAAGCATGAGGTTGCTACTGTTAGAATAAAATGTATAATGAGTGAATGTTGAAGGTTGCCATCAATCCAGGTCCTCCAGTCCTAGAAAAGTTTTATAGCAAGTGTGGGTCCCTCATGACCAACCAGCCAATGGTTAGAGGAGAGAACACCTGCCTTTTTTTGTAAAGTTGTTTTGGATAGAAAGTCCGCTTCCTTATTGAATTCTCGGGAGGAATGGGAGAAAGTGAGTTTCTTGAAATGTTGAAAAAGGGATCTGAATCTATATTTCCAGGCCAGGAGAGTGATTGATTGAAGCTTACCTTGATTGTTCAACCAGTCAATGATAAATTTGGAGTCGTGAACCAAATGTAGATTTTCAACATTATGTCTGGAGGCCAAGTGTAGCGTAGCCCAGGCACCCAGAAGTTCTGCCTTTGTATTGGTGCCTGAGCCGCAACAGAGAGTCCATCTGATGCTAGAGTTGTTGTTTATTTTAATCACTCCACCTGCGCCGCTCAAAGTTCCACTTTGTTGAGATGCTCCGTCGAACCAATCCGTAGGAGTCCTTTGGAATGAGTGGGATGATTAGAGTATTTTTTTTTTAAATTCTCGGATGGATGTCTTTCCAGTTTTGAAACAGGCCTTGAGATTTATAGGCAACAACAATGATGGAAGGTTTCTTATCATCAAATATTTTTGAATTTATAGCCTTCCAAATAAACCATTTAACCAAAGGAGGAAAAAGTATGTAATAGTGTTCGTTTGAGATCCAATGATCGAAGAAGGATGAGATAGAGGTCCCTGTCCATCTTGTAATTGATTTGTTTCCTAGCTTGATCCTGTCCTAGACGAGGCAAGTAAAATAACACTGTGAGAATAATTGGAAAGTTGTCTCTTCGTCCCTGTAGCAAAGAAGGCAAATGTTGGGACCTATCTAGACTTTTTTGTTTAAAATATCCTAGGTGGGGATTTTTTTTTCAATTGTAAGCCAAGTGAACAACTTAATATTAAGCAGGATTTTCCAATTCCATAGGTGTTTGCGCCATCCGATTAAGTTTTTGAGCCCAGTTGTGTTAACGATGTCTATGTAAATATTTTTTACCAATATAGTTCTGGATTTATCCCCTCTAGCCCACATCAAGTGATCTTCCTCATCGTGAAGGGTGATGCCTGCGTGGTTTAGCTCCTATTTGTATCAATGCACTCCTTTGTCAAATCTAGAGGGAGATCAAACTCATTGCCAGTCTTCCAATCAACAACTGATAGTCCCGTTGTGTTGAGCCTGTGAGCTTGAAAGAGGTAACCAGTTTATATATTGTTTAGATGAGTGATAAGGCACGTCGATAATAAGGATGCTTGTCCAAGGCCAAGGATGCAATCCCTACCAATTTGAATGGAAAATCCATTGCCCACTTTCCAACAGAGCCAACGAATGATTAAGAGCACAACATTAGTAAGATTCCTCCAAGTCTGGGGGACGTGCCTTGTATGAGGAGCTCCAGATCTAAGCCACGACGCCATAGAGGTAAAAGGTAAGTATTTTTCCTTTATGAGAGAACTCCATATGCCAAATGAAGTCAAAGTGCACCAAAGAGATTTTGTTGCCAGAGATTGATTGAAATTGAAGATGTTCATGAACCCCCATCCACCTTTGTTTTTTGGGGTAGCCAACAATTCTCAATTGCAATGATGAATTTTGTACTGGTCCTTGCTCCCTGACCAGAGAAAGTTGAAAGTAAGTTTCCAAAGCTAATCCAAAACCGATGTGGGAATGGCCACCAGTGCCATCCAGTAGATCGGTTGGCCTTCAAGTGTTGATTTTATAAGAGTGTAACAACCTCCCATGGAGAGCCATCTGTTGCACCAGTGGCCTAGTTTTTTTTCCACCTTTGAGACTAACCAATCCCAATCTGATGCCTTGTAGTGGTCATCTTTAATGTAGTATCTGAGATATTTGAAGCGCGAAGACAGATGGGTGAAGTTGTGCGGGAAAAGGACCTTCAGTTGTTCCAGTTGTTGTGCTTGTAGTTTTGCATAATGGAAGGTCTACTTAGTCCAATTGATTTGGAGTCCTGAAGCCAAGCAGAAGGCCAATAGAAGTCTATAGATTTCCCTCCATTCAAGAAAAATAGCATTGGTCATGATGAGGACATCATCAACAAAAAGGAGGTGAAGAATTTTTACAAGCCTTGAAACTTTTATCATTTTGATCCTTCCTTCATCTTGCTCTTTTTTAGAAGAAGACTAAGGCACTCCATGACCAGGATGAAGAGGAGCAGAGATAGGGTACATCCCTATCGTAGCCCTTTGCCACTGTGGAAAAAATTGGAGGGTTCGTCATTTATGAGCATTGCAAAAGTTGCACTGGTGACGCAACTCATAATCCAATTTAGAGTGTTTTGGCGAAACCTGAATTGGATTAAAATCAATCGGAGGAAGTTCCAGTCTATGCAATCAAAAGATTTTTTTAAGTCAAGTTTGAGTATGAGAGAAGGGGAGTTTTTATGCTTGATTTTGTGTAGGCATTCTTGTGCAGAGCCAACAACATCAAGGATTTGATGACCCTTTAAAAAACCAAGCTTCTCAACTGATAAGGATCTAGAGAGAATAGGTTTAATTCTGATTGCAATGATATCTAAGATGAGCTTGTAGCAAAGGTTGCAAAGGGTGATCGGTCTATAATTACTGAAATAGGTCGGGTGATTTTTCTTCAGAATAAGAGTAATAATGTAGAGTTAATGGCCCCAGTAATCTTACCATGTAGCCTGGAGTCTTCCACTAGTTCCTGAAGATATTTCCTTACCAGGTCGAAAAAATTTAGATAGAACTTGACGGTCCAACCGTTGGGGCCCGGGCTCTTATCCAAAGAGAAAGATTTTAGTGTTGCTAGAATCTCCTGAAGAGTGCAAGGTATGTCCAGAGATGTTGTGTCCTCTTTAGTAACTGAACGAGTGTAGAGATGTGCCACGTCCACATGGTTCTGTAGTGAGGGGAGAGACTTTTCCTCGTAGAATTCTTTAAAGTAAGTGGAGGTTGTGTGTTTTATCACTTGTTGTCTGCTATGAATTGTACCAGCTTCAACCATTATATCCCATATATGATTTGTGTTCCTAGAAGAGCTAGCGTAATGGTGGAAAAAATTAATATTGAGATCCCCACATTGGATCAATTTTTCTCTACAACACTGCCTCCAGAGTGCTTCATCTACTAGCATAATTTTATTCCTTTCAGCTTCAAATAATTTAAGTCGGTGTTGCCTAGATCCATTGAGCCCATCAATAGGTTCAAAAATTTGAAGATTTTTTATATTTTTCTCCAGCTCCTGAAGGCGATGTAGCATATGGCGACTATTTTGAGTAGCCCATTATTTTATCTTTGATTTGAGATGCTTCAGCTTCCAGGTGAATCGTTGTTGTATACCTCTCTCACTCAGTAAAATTGGATCATTCCAAATAGATTTTACTATATTGATGAAGCCTTCTTTGATGGGCCAACATGAGTTTAATTTGAAAGGTAGAGAGGGGTAAAATGTTGATGTGCCAAATTGTAGGAAAATTGGGGCGTGGTTAGACAGGAATGGAGAGTCAACCCAAGATATGATCATGTCGTCCACATAAAACAAACTTTCTACAATAATGAATCGGTCAAGTCACTTGGATATGTACGATAAGTCGTTTCTTCCATTACGCCAGGTAGGTGCCAAGACTTCCGGGTGTGGGTACACCAGGTCGTGCGACTGGAAGAGAGAGTTAAAATAGTTCGACAAAGGGTCTTGTGTGGCCATATCACCCCAGATTTCACTCGAGCAAGTGGTGAAATTTAAATCTCCGACCAAGATAAGATTTGTGAGGTCAAGTAGCCCTCTGGACTCAACTTTATCCCAAAATTCATTCATGTGTTGGCAAGGAGCATAGGTGTTGAGAAGATTGAAGTGATGATTATTCCAGCGACTAGTGTCGGAAAGAAGGATGCCACCACAACACAAAGAAGGTGCTAAATCAAATTTAGTTGAGTCCCAAGCTGCAGCTAAGCCTACAGAGTTTCCCAATGAATTTACAGAGCATATGTGCCAGTCTGGATGGAACTTATTGAGGAAAAATATGGCTTTCTGACCATCGACCAAGGTTTCCTGTAAAAGTATAATATCAGGGGAAGATTAAGTAAGTAGCCTTCTGAATACAGAGGATTTTAAGGGTCCTCCAACCCCTCTGAGATTTAGGGAGAGAATGATCATTATTTGTTGCGCGTTAGGTATTTTATGCCTCTAAGCGCCCCATTTTTTAGTGGAATGTGTTGAAGAAATAGTGGAGAATGGTACATATTGCCCCTCTTTGTGTCAGGCACTTCTTGTTTTAATCGGTGAGTGTTTGTATCCAATACCTCTGGACCAAGTGTGATATTTTCCATGAAGAGAGGTTGAAGATGTCAAGTATTCTGGGATGTCCTCCACAGATGGAAGCTTAATGATTGATTTTCCTAGGTAAATAGGCAAGGGAGAAGGAGTGAGGATCTCTTTGTAATACGAGAGGAGGGAATCCAACATATCACTGAGATTGTTATCCCCAGGTTGGGTTTCGCTGGTACCTGGCAAGTCTAGTGTTGAAGTTTGTTCAAAAGGATCATGATTTAGGCTCTCAGGTTCAAAGCAAGAGGTAGGGGTCGAAATCATAGGTGTGGAGCTTGTGGTAGCTTCTCAAAGTGTAGCGGGAAAAGGAAAAATGTTTAGGTGGGGCGGGTTGGTTGATACAGTAGGAGTAGTAGTATTTTTCATAGAAGGGCTGGTGTGTACTGGCATAGGAATATTGACTGGTAGTGGAGGCACAATGAGAGGGGCCTCTATTAGAGTAGGGAGTGGCTGGGATGTGTCTTAGTTAAGGATTATGGGAGGATAAATCACATAAAGTGAAGATGGTTCCACTCGTCGGACTGTAGGGTGTGGTTCGGGGGTAGGAGCCAAAGGGGGTGTTAGCTAGAGTGGGGAAGATCGAGAAGAGGAGTTTCCAAGATGTTTAGCGAAAGAATACTTTAAAGTATATTTTTCCCAGGTGGTTAGGGTATTGAAGAGAGAGGGACATATATCTTTGAGCTTACCTGTAAGAGAGTTAGAGTCCACTGAATCATCAAAGTCTGAAACATTCAGATAAATGGGATGTGTGTAAACTTCTAGAGAGTCCATCTTTGTTGATAGTTCGAGCATTGATTCCTTTGTCTGAGCTTCTATTATGTATCACGAGCAGGTTGTTCTGAGGTGGCCCATTTTTCTGTAAAGAGTGCACGTAAAGGGGATGTCGAGGTAGTCTAGGTTCTATCAGATCAGTTGACCTCTCCATTCAATATCGACGGTTTCAAGTAAACCTTCATGGATGTCAATCTCCACCATGAATTTTACCAACTTCCTGTTCGGGCCAGTGAGAGATAGGTTGTCCACACATATGAAACGACCCAGATTATTGTCAATGGCCTCTAGCACTTTCAGGTTCCAGAAATTAAGTGGTAGTCCTGGGAGAAGAACCCAAAAATGCCTTAGTTGGAAGTAGTTCTGTAGGGGGTTGAAGCTAGGCCGCCACCTCTTGAGCATCAGGATACCTCTGTCTAAGATCAAAAAATGCTCCAGAATAGTGTTAGTGTCTTCAGGCGTATTGAATCTAAAGCTGAGCCACCCATGGGTCAGGTAAGAGATCACCAGAGTGTATCCCAACAATGGCTTCCGGTGTGAGTGCAATCAGGCAGCGAGGTGTTTATAGGTGATCCTACTTACTAAAGCACATAGACTGAGAGAAACTAAGTCCTCAAGTCCGATATCATCCCCTAGAACCATTATTTTTTTGTTTTTTTTTGTTCCAAGGTCTAGTCTGTGGTTTAGTGCCTCCAAAAGAAGAGGAAACAATCGAACAATTATGAGCAGTCTTATGAGCAGGTCTCCACTGAACCGTGGGTGTAGTTTCCTTGTTGATAGGGGGAAAAGTAGGAAGAACGGATGGAAAGAAGGGAGGAAAGGTTTTTGAAGAGGTCTGGACAGTAGTAGTGTGGAGTGTCAAATGGGATAGAGGAACTGAGGGGGAAGGTTGGGGGAGATAGTTAATGGAGGGAGGCAGGGGGAGATTTAGTTGGGATGGTGGGGTCAGTGCGTGGTTCGAGAGGTCAATACTAGAGCCAAGAGGAAATGAGGGCCTATACCAATAGGATACATAGTGTGCCAGTTTAGCTAGTTCGTCGGTAGTTATGAACAACCCCTCATTGTTCCATAAAGCTTCGTCTTCTACACCCATTAAGGTGTTGACTTCACTTTCCATCATTGAGAAGAGAAAAGAAGTAATGGATATCCGAGTGGCTAGATGGTAGCTTGTATCAAACTGAGAATGAGAGTAGCAGTAGTAAGAAAGAGTAAGAGAACGGCTGCAGGGAGGTAGAACAGGTAAAGGGAGTTGAGCACCACAACCCCCCAGGCAAGGTTGATTCTAGGAAAGTAATAGTCGAGTAGTTGCATAGTGGTGTGATGTTGGTCGAGACCATCTTCTTGGGATATCCATGGCCGCATAATGCTATCTTACATAACACTATATTATGTATTGGTATTACATTGTTATATGATACTATTTTTTGTAGTTGTTACCGATTATTTTATTAAAATAATAGATTTAAGAAAAAATCAAATTAATAGAATTTTTTTTTAAGTTAGTGATTTTTCATGTTTTGTATTAATTTTGTTTTTATAAAAATAATGAAAGCATTTAAATTAATGGTTTTTTTAATTTTTTGAATTATCAGTTGATATTCATTATAATTTGGCATTGGCAAATTCTAATGGAAAAATATACACATTGAAGAATAAATATTTTAACAAAACTTTGTTGTTAAACCAAAACATCATTTTTTTCAAAATTTAAATAGTAGGATGAAAATCAAATTTCAATAATAGTTAAAACCCATAATGAAGTGAGACACGATGGGATTTAAAAGGTATATCAAAACATTATACAATGGTGGTAGAAGGGTTCAACTCTTCAACGCTTCAACAACGCCACCAACAAAACCCTAACTATCAACCCTTTCGGCAACACTTGCGAAGCAGATGAAGTCTCACCCGAGGTAGAGGCAGGGGGGTTGCAGGACTCAGGTGTCTACAACCTAGCTGGGACACATATATGTGATTACAACACTTAACAAATCACTTAGCCAATCAATATGCATTAGTTCATAAGTCCCATTCACATCGCAGATTAAACCCTAATTACAGATCAACGCAGTAGCAACCAAGATCAAGTACTTTCGATCACCTAACACATAGCATTTAATCAGATCTAACAATCAAATATCATAAATCACTAAGCATCCATAGATCTATCTATCATACATCATTATCAATGCACTAAGCAGATAAACACATAAACAACATGAGAAATATTGCACAAAGCACATCAGAACACAGGATATACGTGGCTCACCCCAGTGTGGGGCTACGTCCACCAACTTCTTCTTCTCTTCTTTATTAATATTCAATCTTTATAAATTCCTCAGCTCCTGTGCACAAAGTCACAGAGCACAACTCCTTAGAGGACATGAGATTTGTGCGCAACCCGCCAGATTCTCCTTCCCAAAATCAGGTCAAGGCACATAGCCAACTCCTTATTATCACAAAGCCTTACTCAGTGTGTGCACAAAGCCTCTTGCAATTACTTACACTGAGCCAAAACAACTCAATACAACACTTAGCTATCACCTTTTACATATTCTTGCACAAAGCCAACTTAGACAGACTTCGCTCTAAGTCCTATCTATTTATTTATACATTAAAAAAAGGCCTAAACATGGGTAAACCCATGGGCCAACATCCCATACCCATTACATAAACCCTAAAAACCCAAAAATCCCACAAAATAGGTGAGATCCCGCGATCTCATCTCTGCTTGGGCGCTCCATCTTTGACCAGCCTATCGAAGCCCCAAAAATGGTCAAACGTGACCAATGTTTCCTCAAAACTTGGTCAAGGGCCAATAGGCCACCAACACTCACATGTGACTCGTCCCGGGTCACTCAGATCTGGTCAAGGCTGCTTCGAAGGCCTTGAGCTTAGCTCGATATGCCTCGACTTGTTTCTTTTCTAGAGCCTACTGCTTGGTGAACTCCTGAATGACTTGGGCGGTGGCAGGCCCTTCCAGGCATTGTTCCACTGTCGCAACCAGTTGGTCTAACTGCTTCACCTTCTGGAGCTGTGCTTCCAATTTCCTCATCTCCGGATCTTCTAAAAAGTGCTCATAGGTCTGCGCACTTTGATCACTTAGTTTCTTACACTCTGAGGTAAGTGCCCTTATTCTTTCTACTGCATTCCTGGTATCTTCTTCCCTCTGATCGCACACTTCTTGCGGAGTGCTCGACACTGCTTGGACTTCTAGATCCATTATTCTTTCTTGAAGCTGCTGAATGGCCTCAATGAGCTTCCTCAATTGTATCTCTGTTGATTCTTCTTCCTCATGTGCCAAGCCCGGCACAGAGCGAAGTGATCTAGTTACTGCCTCCTTGATCACAATCTTCTCTATGAGCAGTTGGTCTTTTTCTTCCTGTATCTTCACATTGTTCTGCTCGAAATTTGCCTGAATTTCATTTTTCTCCTTCTGCGCAACTCGAAGTTTCTCTAGGACCTCCTCCTTTTCTTACTTTAAGGCCTCTCTGGCCTGCTCCTTTTCTTCTTGGACTCGAAGGAGTCGAGCCTCTATTGCATCTACTAGCCTTTGTAATTGGGTTGGCTCATCCCCCAATTATACACTTTCTACTGAAGATGGCGCAGTAGGCACTGCACGGCTCGAATGGATAGCTTACTGGATGTCTTTGAGCTTCTTATTTATTCTGTCATACATCGACTCCTACTTTTCTCCATGTTTCTGTAAGATGTCTTCTGAAGTGTCCTCTATAGCTATGATGATGAGCTCGATATCGTCCACTATGAGCACATCTATGACTGAGGCTTATTGGCTCGGGTCTTCTTCCATGTTGAGGGTTTCTGCGGAGAAAACTTCCTTTTCTTTGATGTCTTGGCCTCTGTAAGGGGATACTTTGGAAGTGTAACTTCACCTTTTTCTTTCTTGTCTCCTTCTTCCCCTCCTTCCTCTTGGTTTAATTCGTCTCCTCCTCCTCCTGTAGGTGAGTCAGGCACAGTTTCCTCCGATGCGCTGTCCTTCTCATCAATTTCTATGTCCTGCACTTCCTCCTTTTTCTTCTTTTTCTTGACTCTACTCTATCCATCATAATTAGTTCGGGTGACCAAAGGACTTCCGATGATGTTGGGGTCGGAGAGTTAAGCATCTTCCACTAGTACAAGGAATTCTACTGGCCATTCCTTAGTGATCTCTTCCATGCCTTCCTCGGTCAACTTATAGAAAGACTACAACTCCTCCTTACTTTCATCCTTGTGCGCGAGGATGTAGATGAGGTTTTAGTCTGCGCAGAACTTCATGAACATTCTATACTGATGGAGTGTATTCAGTTCCATTTGGGGGAATGATTCAATGGCGTGCTTCAGTTGTAGGTAGTAAGTATGGAAAACATCATTCGACTGCCACTGCTTCGCCATATCATTCATGTACCACAAGGTGGAGAACCTTGTGTCCAACGACTTCTATGACTCAACTTCTTGCAAGGCTGCTCCTTCCAACATTTTCCAAGCGACAAATGTGATCAGTACCAATAGCTAACTAAAGTGAAACTCATACCCTTGATCTTGTGCTTTGTGATAGTCCTTTTCCAGCTCGTTGACGAGATAACTCGCCCAGTTCATCTGCATTCCTTCAACATATTTCCCTACGAGGTCCACTACGAACCCTATGACTTGTGTCGATCAGTTATTTCTGACGAGCTTGCCAGCGATCAGTTGGAAAGCAAGGCGTACTGCACCGTCCTGGATGGAGGCTACCTCGCTTCCCCTTCTTTACATCTCCATAGTCTTCTTTTATACGTTGGTCCAAGGAGCGATTTGACGTCTTCCCTGGGTAGAACTGGTGAGGGTTCGATCTCTGCATGCTTAATCCAGTGATCAGGTGGATCAATGCTAGATCCATAGTGATGCACCTATCTAACCAAATATAACCTCCATGATAGCACGACAGGAGGAGTTTAACGCAAGAATTAACCTCCCAATGTCGGCCAAAGTGGGGGATATTCATCACGTTCAAGATCATGGATCGTGCGAGTTCCTTAATCCACGGCCGGGGAACTATCTTGGGATTCTTCCCAACCGTCTTCATCAAATACCTATGTGGTGCGAGCATCACATAGTTCTTCTGGTCTCCAAGGTTGAACTCACTAATATTGAGAGCTAGGATCAATCCCAACTGGGGTCCAACTGCATGTATCCCCTTCGGGAGGTATGCAGTGATCAACGTGTATTTGAAATCATGCAGGACATTGTTGCGGTTAACCATGCCATTCAAAGGCAGGATGTAGTCTGGCAAGACCAACGAGATCTGCTTCGCATTAGCCAAATCATCGCGGTGTTTTCTTTGTTTCTCAGCAACACGGCCAGAACGTCGCCCAGTCGACGGGGATGCTTGTAATCCGCAAGTTGACGATGCATGTATTCCTACAGACATGAATCTCTTAGCCATGAGGTCTATAAAAATATCCTCCACAGACTTCTCTAGTGCGCTATGCTTGCCCAACATTCACACTTGTAATCAAGGGGATCGAGTAGGCGAACAAACAGATAAGGTAATCAAATGGACGACGAGGTCTAGACATGATCCGGATTATTTTCGGCACGAAATGAGAGCGGAGATATAATAAAGAAATGTATAGAGATATTGCAGATATTCAATAATATAACATAAATGTATCAGAGACACAACCATAAACACAGATATACAGTAATACACGATTTATATTAATCAGAGAAATGTACAGAGACTGTAAAAATACAGAGTGAAAGACTCGCTAGAATGGTGGCAGCTTATCTCTGAGAAGAGATGTGACGGCTACTTGCATTCGCAAGAAGATGATTACAATGAGGGTCGGAAGGCCTTTTTACAATAGACAGGAATGCCAAAAGTCCTAGACATCCAAAAACCTAACCCTAGAATATGAAGCGCCAAAAGTCATGTGGGCCCTGTTTGGGTAAGTTAGTACATCAACTTCCCGGGGTCGTAACTTTTGCATACGATCTCTGTTTTAGGAGTGTGATAGCTTGTTTGAAAGGTATTGTCGAGGAGATTCATTTTGGGGGCTCAATCATGCCTTTGGCTATCATTGAGAACCTCTATATTGAAAAACCTTCATTTGGGCCCTCAAAATGGCCCCGGAAGATAAAACCTGCTAAAAATAGTAAATTACCAAAATTGCCAGACACATTTTTTGGGCCCGTTGGAGAAGGTGGGTGGCCACCGATATCCACATGGATCAAGACAACATAACGCGGTATGAAATCAATTCTCTTTTAGCTCAGATATCTTGGTTTGCAAAAAGTGGTCCTAGTGCAACATCCAACGGGTTGAATATGCATCGTCGTAATGGATTCCTCCAACGGGAAGGAACACCTCAATCAATACAAATTGGGCCATTATGGCATAGTCCCAACGGTCCAACGACGATTTTTTCGTTAATAACTGCGTTTCTAGACGTTCTGGAGAGTCATTCTAATGATCGGGATGCCTTCAACGGTCATATATCTTTGTCGTGGCGAAGTCCCATTCTACGTTGTTCTGTTATTCCGGCGCGGTTCAAGTTCTGCAAGCCTGCCTTCTGCGAAGTCTTCTCTGGAACTTCTTGTAGTTTTTCTAACTTTGCTTTCTTCTTACTGAGCTTTCTTTCCTTCTTTCGTGTGATTTGAGTTTCTGGATTCCTCTTTCCATTCTTATTCTTATCTTCTCCTAGCATAGTAACTTCGCACTGTTGGGGGTCTTTCAAAGGGTTCAAATGTAATACCTCTTCTCTCACTATCTCCGGGGTGGATGCACTTATTTCCTTCATGGATAGGTTCTTTAATCCGTCTTGTGTTCTTTCAACTTCGACAACTAATTTTCTGGCCCTCTGTTGCTTCGAATTATCCTCTTGTTCTTCTATTAGTTTCTCTATTTTTCTATTTATGAGGTCCCTTAATTCTTGCTTCTTCTGTTATGTAGCTTCCTCCTGTGCTTTCCTTCAGGTCTGATCTTTATCAATCCAAGTCTTTCCTACTAAAAGGGGGAAAGGGGTGTTCTTCTCAACAAACTTAATGACTTCAAATTCTTCTTCGTTCGATGTTTCATGAGTAATCATAGGTACATTAGTAACTCTTCCACATAGGGTTATCGTCTTTCCTTTAAACAGAGCTATCCTTCCCAATGAAGGTATCATAGCAAGCTTTCCCAAAATTTCCCAAGTGCTTTCTCACATTATATTCACCTGTGTTTCCTCATCCAAGACACAGTCTATGTTGAAGTCTCCTATTCTTGTTTCTATGTGTTGTTTCTCTTTTAAGATCTATGGTAAAATGATGTCTCTGTGATCATTCAATGTTTCTTTCAGCTGTAATAACATAGTCTCTAATGTTTTCTGGTTTTCTAACATATCCTTAGTCCCTTGACCTTATTCATAGTTTTCTTGTCTCATGTTCATATTTTCAACTTTAGCAATCATTCTTGGACAATTCTCAACCTCATGACCAATAACTTTAAAACAAAGGAAAATAAGACTTATACCAGGGAATTCCTTAGCAAGATGTCCCGATCTTCTGCAATTATAACACAGTGTCAATCCTCTCTTTCTTTTAAACGATCCCCAACATTTCCTGTATTGCGCACTGAGATCACGGTGATGGACCTGCAATCTGCAAAAATCATTTCTAGGTTCCTGCATCCACTTGTTAGTCCAAAAATTCTTTCGATGCATAGGAATAACATATCTTTCACTATCTCTATCAAATTTATTCAGATCAAATATTTCTTCTAGTTGTGCCCTAGTTTTCAGACTAGGACAAAATCTATCAAATATACCTAGATTCATACTTTTGAAGCAAAAATTTCCACTTATCTTACCTTTACCAGAGCACAAAGCTTTAAGATCTTACCTCTTTTCTTCAGATCGACCTTCTCCCTTAGCACAGAGCTTCGCAATTCAAGTAGAATAATGTGCACTACAACAACAGATCTATGCACAGAGCTTTCTCTTTTCTTTAGTTCCTAGCAATCACAGTTTCAGGTCCCAACATCAGAACCATTTGTTGGCACAAGGGCAGACCCAGGGTTCAACTCTTCAACAACGCACCAACAAAACCCTAACTACCGACCCTTTTGGCAACACCTGCAAAGCAGATGAAGTCTCACCCGAGGTAGAGGTAGGGGGGTTGTAGAACTCAAGTGTCTACAACCTAGCTAGGACACAGATCTGTGATGAAAACACTTAACAGAGCACTTATCCGATCAATATACATTAGTTCATAAGTCTCATTCACATCGCAGATTAAACCCTAATTACAGATTAACGCAGTAGCAACCAATGTCAAGTACTTTCGATCACCTAGCACATAGCATTTACTCAGATCTAACAATAAAATATCATAAAGCACTAAGCATCCACAGATCTATCTATCATACATCAAGATTGATACACTAAGAAGATAAACACATAAACAACATGAGAAATATTGCACAAAGCACATCAGAACACATGATATATGTGGTTCACCCCAGTGTGGGGCTACATCCACCAACTTATTCTTCTAATAATTATTAATGTTCAATCTTTCTACATTCCTCAGATCCTCTGTACAAAGCCACAGAGTGAAACTCCTTAGAGGACAAGAGATTTGCACGCATCCCGCCAGATCCTCCTTCCCAAAATCAGGTCAAGGCACAGAGCCAACTCCTTATTAGCACAAATCCTTACACAGTCTGTGCACAAAGCCTCTTGCAATTACTTGCACTAAGCCAAAACAACTCAATACAACACTTAGCTATCACCTTTTACATATTATTGCACGAATCCAACTTAGACAGACTTTTCTCTAAGTCTTATCTACTTATTTATACATTACAAAAAGGCCTAAACATGGGTAAACCCATGGGTCGACATCCCATACCTGTTACATAAACCCTAAAAACCAAAAAAAACCGCAAAATAGGTGAGATCCCGTGATCTCAGCTCCGCCTGGGCACTCCATCTTCGACCAGCCTGTTGAAGTCCCAAAAATGGTCAAACATGACCAATGTTTCCTCAAAACTTGGTCAAGGTCCAACAATATTCAATGATATATATATTTTTTAAATTAATTTTTTGTTTACTAATAATAATCTCTATTAATGCAAATATGATTAAATTTGATAAGTTTTAAAATACGATATAATTTACTTTGAACAAACTAATGGGAAGAATATGGATATCACTTATTGTGTATGTAACAATTTTCATAATTTTTTTCCTTTACATCTCTTTTTTTCATAGCCCTAATTAAGGGTTTTGAACTTTCCCTCCCAACTCTTGAACCCTAGGGTTACATTAATGTGGAAGGTTTGGATGAGTTTTCTCGATCCATTTCATATTTAAAGGTTTTTAATTCTTTTATGAACTTTTGGAAGGATGGACATTAGTAATAGTCTTTGTAACCCCATGGAGAGCTAGGACTTATTTTTGGCCTTTGTGTTTGTATCTAACTGATTATGTAAGAGGGATTGGTAAAAAAGGTGGAGTATAAAAGTGATTTGTAAATTTCCATGGATATTATATCGGTTCATCCCAAAATATCTTACAATATTTCAAAATATTTTATTATGCAGTTTATTATCTTAGAGCTTAGATTTAATATTACTAACTTAGTGCTCCAAATTATGAAAATAACTAAAGCTAAAATGAAAGAAACAAGCAAATGAACACACCTTCCACACAAATGAACACAAGACGCATGACTTGGGAAACCTAATACAAAAGAAAACCCAACTAGAAGGTGGGGCCTATGTTATTCTCTCTTTTTCTTAGTTATAAAATGAAAGTACACAAGAATTGGCACTCACTATGAAGTTTCCATGGACATTGTGGCATGGATGGCTGCTACAAAATCTTCTACATCCTTTGTTATGCTTCAATATCCCACTCCTAGATGCTCTACTCAACTATGGAACAATAACAATACCAAAAGAATGGAACGTCTTCTCTTTCGAGCAACCCAATATTTAATATATCTTGATGATCGTTTAGGGTTCGGGTGAGGGTTTTTGCATGCCTCAACCCTCAATTAGTGTTATGGTTTTGGAACCTCTAAAATCTTATGATTCAATATCCCAGTTATATATTCTCTACTCAAATATGGAACAATAAAAATACCAAAATAATGGAACCCCTTCTCTTTCTAGCAACCCCGCATTTAATATATCATGATGGTCGTTTAGGGTTATGGTTTTTGCATGCCTCAACCCTCAATTCATGTTATGGTTTTGGACCCTCTAAAATCTTATTCTTCAATATCCCACTTCTATATTCTCTACTCAACTATGGAACAATAACAATAACAAAAGAATGGATCCCCTTCTCTTTCTAGTGGCTTAGTATTTAATATATCTTGATGGTCGTTTAGGGTTAGGGTTAGGGATTTTACATGCCTCAACCCTCAAATAGTGTTAGGGTTTTTTACCCTCTAAAATTTTTTTGAAATTACACACGTGACTATCCCCGCATGTGTGAGTAATGGGGGATGACATGGTATCCACTTGGTACCATGGTGGTCAACAAGGTAGGTCAATTTGCAATAGGTATAACTTTTGCATACGAACTTCGATTGAGGTGGTTTGACACCGTTAAAAATATTTCAACATGTAGAAAAACGTTGAGGGATTGGAGCTAAGATTGAAAATTTATTACTCCAAAAAGTGTTGTTTAATGCATCAAACCAACCCTAGAAGTTTCTAAACCCCAATTCACCAAACTAGGGCTTATCCCTAAAATAGGCCCTATAAGCCAATTCCTCCAATTTTTCCACCAAAAAAGTACCAAGATAGATGAAAAATTACATAATGATCCATTCCAGATGATACCTCTCCATTTAGGGAGGCTTTTGGTCCCCAAAATATTTTACTGAATGAGATGAGGAAATTTTTCCTCTACCTTCTTCACAGAGGACCATTTAGACTTGCTTGGAAGTTTCCCTTTCAACTCAATCTACCAGAGTTGATGTTTCCCCTGTATGGTAGTTCTAGACTTCTTTTGCAAAATTATATCTTCTGTCAACTCTTCCTAAGATTATGGTGCTAAGTCCTCTATGGTAGGTAGGTAGGACCCGCTCATTAGTTTCCTAATCCAACATGGATGGCTCATAGATTTTTAGATTTTTCACATTCACCATTGAGTAAATGCACATATATGGGTGTAGACTGAGTCTGTAGGATTTATTACCCATCTTCTCCAAAATATCAAAAGGACCATACCGCAGAGCCTCGATCTTCTTATTGGGACAGTGTAACCTGTATTTGTTCATATGAAACCAACCTTTGTCTCCCACCTTGAATGAAATTCTCAATTCTATGTCGGTCATGTTGGGCCTCGTACTTTCCTTGTGATTTCTTCAATGTCTCCTATACTTGCAAATGGATCTGACTAATATTTTCAACAATTTGTTTTTTCTTTTAATGCATCTCCCATGATTTCTTCCATTGCTCCTCCTTTCTATCCATATACAACATCCAAGGGTGAAGGTGGAAAATACACAAATCAAGTTCCAAAAGGGGACTTACTAATAGAAGTGTGGATGTCTCTATTATAAGAGTGTTGAATATAAATCAAATTTTCTTCACATGTCCTTGGATGCTTCTGATTGTAACCCCTCAAAAGATGAAATAGTTTCCTTTCAACTACTTTAGAATACCCATCTATATGTGAATGGAAAGCTAAATATCTCTTCAACTTAGTGTCCATATTCTCCCAAAGTGTAGTTTAGAAGGCACTGATAAATCCAGTATCCATGTTAAAGATGATGCTCCTTGGTATCTCAAAGTGCACCCAGATGTTTTCAAAGAAAATGTTTGTTGATTCTTGTCCTTTGATGGTATTTTTACAAGGCACAATAATGCACATCTTGCTGAACCTGGAAACTACCACAAACATATAGTCATGTCCCTTCCTAGTTGTTGTAAAACCACCCACAAAATCCGTGGAGATGTTATCCCATGGCCTAGTGGGTATAGGTAAGGGATTATATAAACCTTTCTTTCTCTTATGAGGCTTGTTGGTAAACAAATTATGCATCCTCTAATAAACTGAGATACATCTTCTTGCGTTCTCGGCCAATATACATACCTTTGTAAGTTGGCAACTATCTTCCCAACACCAAAATGTCCTGCAACCTTGGAGATGTGAGCCTCTTTGATAAGTTGCAATATTTCACCTTTAGGAACACAAAGCTTGTCTATCTTATAGAGAAACCCATTCCGAAGATGATAGTCTGCCTTACCGTCACCTTCTCTTACATAAATTTTTCCATGTAGTTGTTGAAACACCTCTTTAAAGTTCCCATCTTCTATGCAGGGATAATTTTAAGGATGGAAATTTATCTCAAAATGTAGAAATCTTGGTGAATCATACTAGTCCTTAATATGCAAAATATAAAATGTTTAGCAATATTTTTGTAAAAATATTCAAATTTCTATGGATTTTATATATTTTCTATAAAATTTGGGATATTTTTAAGGTAAAATAATTTTATTCTATAGAATTTGGGCAAATCAATTTTAGAAAAAATGGAAATTGACGAATCTTTTTTTGGAAAAAACATGGAAAATTAGCCCATGGGAGATATATAGCCCCTAAAATTTTCCATGCTTCTGTGTATGCCTCTTTTTATGCATCATTGTAATGTACTTTCATATATAACAACAAAAGTAGGGTTTGCTAGTCTAAATTTTTTTATGATGGCAACAATATGCAAATCAAATTTTCATAATATAAACCATTTCCAAAACCCTTGCTCCTACATTTAACAATAGACTTTGGCATTAGAAATCACTAATCGCATGGAATCTACTGATTAGATGGCTTATTCACTCAAAGATGATCTACAACCACTGTAAAATTTAAAACAACATCTACAACAGATCTGTAGCAATTGTTAGATTCACAACAACTACTACAAGTGATGCAATGAGTATGGAATGATAACTAATATGGTTGTTGATAGTTGTATGTCTAGGAATGGATGAAGATGTTGATGATGTAGTTTCCTATGACATACAACCTCATGAAAAGGATAAGGACAAGATGATGATTTTTCAAGAGGTTCATGAAGGGATCACATGAGTTATCATGAAGCATCAACTAATCAGGTGACATCAAGAATGTTGATGGCAACCATGATGGTATGAAAATCAATCATGTCGATATAACATGTGACTTGAAAGGAATTGGGTAAAAATTCCTTCAAACATACTTGATATCTTCATTGATATGTTTATGACAATGTGTGAATACATGTTGTCATTAATACCTAGGTGGTGTATGACAAAGGTAAGAAGCTTCTTGTATGTAACAATTGTTAGAATCTTTGTGATGCATTCATGATTTAGTGTGTCATGATTGAGTTAGTTAATAGTAATAACCAGAGTGAATAAATAATTACACTCATGTTATGAATTTATATATCGTGTGAAACTGAATGCCATGTGAGACAACTATGTATGATACTATAGTGTATGAGAATTGGAAAATGTTGGAGCATTGTATAAGTATCCAATGTTATCCCTACTTGTAATCAGTTTCTTGGATTGTAACCCTTTTGCAACATTGAAGAGCACTGCAGGCATATATTCTTGGTTTTGTGCTTGGGTTGAAGAGAAAAATGTTTGAATGGTAGAACATGTAATGGGGAGGTGTCTAGACGATATGTAAATGTGGTTGGATGATATGTAGAGGTGTTGGTTGAGTCCTCCAACTTGTCTTGGTCAAACACATGAGCTTGAACTGTGGTAATTTTGACTCAATGTAAGGATGTATTGAGTGAATGTGCATAAATAAACTATGAAATCATACAAATAATGATCCTACATTTATGAGTGTTGGTACATATGATTGATGCATCGAATGGATATATGCTTATATGGAAAATGCATTTGTATAACTAAATCTCATGGAATGGTTTTTGAGGGACTGTGGATCATTGAAAGGAAATACCATCCAGTACTCTCAAGGTGTTTTTGAATATTAAAAGGATAGGTATGAATTAGTAAAAATAAGTATAATTTTAATCACCCCTCACATCATAATATAAGTAGAAGGGGGAGGGAGGCACCCCACAAAACAAAATAAAACTAACTAATAATGAATTCTAAAATATGTGTCTAGTGACGAGAGTAATTATGTAACTGTTAGTATTGTCACATTGGTTCACTAGAATAAATATTTGATTGCATTATGTAATGCAGTAATGAGGTAATGCGGTAATGTTCAAGCCCAACTTGGAATTTCCTCATGTAGAGATACCTTTAAATCGTATCCAACTCTAGAATTCTTTAATCATTCCATTGGATAATTCTCAACCAAGCTCCACTCTAATTCTCAACAACTAGCACTACTACATATTGTAAAAATTCCGACGTTTTATTTGCGGCGTTATGGACAAAATTGTCCATATTGTCGCAAAATAGAGGAAATTTATAAAAAAAAAAGTTCATGTTGCCCGATAACGTCGCAATTGCCACGTTAACATCGATCTTGCCATGTTAACGTCGCTCTTTCCACTTTTTCCACTGGAACGTCACTCTTGCCACGTTTTCCACTGGAACGTCACTCTTGCCACGTTTGTGAAGATGTATGTCGCAGTTGCCACGTTAACGTCGGTCTTGCCACGTTAACGTCGGTCTTGCCACGTTTTCCACTGGAACGTCTCTCTTGCCACGTTTTCCACTGGAACATCACTCTTGCCACGTTTGTGAAGATGTATGTCGCAATTGCCACGTTAACGTCGGTCTTGCCACGTTAACGTCGCTCTTGCCACGTTTTCCACTAGAACGACGCTCTTGCCACGTTTTCCACTGGAACGTCGCTCTTGCCACGTTTGTGAAGATGTATGTCGCAATTGCGACGTTTGTGAAGATGTATGTCGCAATTGCGACGTTTTGGAAACTAGGTTTTCCCCTCCAACGGTCACCTTAGTATGTTCACCAAGTCAAAATACCAACGGTCACTTAGGACTTTTTTACGTCGGAATTGCAACGTTACAAAATCTATAAATATGTTGCATTTAACGGATGTTGCGACAAGTTTGTTATAATAATGACGCTTCAAAAAGGGTTGGGACAACTTCCAACACCTCCTCAATTACAACTTG
>JASDQU010509267.1:30409-40633 GCA_032191745.1 Picea mariana | reverse complement strand
CAATGTCTCTCTTGCCACGTTTGCAACGTCTCTCTTGCCACGTTTGAAACGTCGGTCTTGCCACGTTTGAAACGTCGGTCTTGCCACGTTTGCAACGTCTCTCTTGCCATGTTTGCAACGTCTCTCTTGCGACGTTTGAAACGTCGGTCTTGCCACGTTTGAAACATCTCTCTTGCCACGTTTGCAACGTCTCTCTTGCGACGTTTGAAACGTCGGTCTTGCCACGTTTGAAATGTCTCTCTTGCCACGTTTGCAACGTCTCTCTTGCGAAATTTGCAACGTCTCTCTTGCCACGTTTGAAACGTCGCAATATCGACGAAAATTAGGTCGTCGGAAAAACGACGTCATGTGAAATGACGTTTGAGGGGGTCTGAGGTTTGTCGGTCGTTCGACAATAGAAAGTGGCAATTGCGTCGAACGCGTCGTCAGAATTTGACCCAAATGCAGTAGTGAAGTCTTACCTTACAGGGAGTGTAAATTTCAACATGATCAAATTAGTCCTTTTATGACCCCTTTTCCAATGTGCATGGCATCATGCTCTGCAACCTTTATTACTTGGTTACCTTCCTTGATGCAATTAATGTACTAAAACAACAAATACAACTCGCAAAATTCAATTAGAATGAAGTATATTAAGCAGATTAATCATATGCAAGTCAGATTTATTGAAATATTTCTCATCAAACAAATTCAAATGAATTAGAATCAATCAAATTCAAATTCAACTCTCATATTAAGTGGATTCAAATTTGATAAACATTGTTAGAACACTTAGCTTTTAATGGATGGAAATTATTTTTCTCTTCTCATGGGATTTCTTCCATTGCCTATATTTGAAATTGTTTTCCATATATATGTCCCACTCAATAGAGTCACAAATTTCATTAGTTTCATAACAATGCTTGCTAATTACAACACCTAAAACATTTCTAGGAAAAATTCCAGAATGATAGTCCAACCCAAGGTCTAATGGTATAATGTCATTCCAATTGGAAGTACTCTTCTACCTTTCAATAAGAACCATTAATCAAGGTCATTTATATGCAATAATTGAACATTCTTAAGGCAAGTCAATTCACATATAAATATCCTATCTCAAGTGGAGGATTAATCAAAACTGGCACCTTAAATTACTCTTTCACATCCAATGGATTTACTGGCCTATCTACATCACCCTTTCAATGATTTAACAACAATTCTTACATCTTCAACTCAGACTTAATATTGGCCTATCATATGCAAGTTCAAAATCATTCACATGATAATTTTTTGAGGCACAACTAAAGTATGTTTCTCTCTTTCATATTGTAGCCAACAAAAAGAGAAAAAATGTTTCTCTATTTCATATTGTATCCAACAACAAGAGAAAAAATGTCATATATCATGTCATATCTAACACTCTTGCACACTTCCTATATAAAAATTTCATATTAGCTCATTCTGAAGAGTGGCATACATCCCACTCAAAGCTAGCATTCAAAGTACAACATAGAGTAGCCTCCAAGACGAATACAACTAGGTACTAATGGAATTACCCAAAACATAACAAGTACACTTTATTGTTCCACAATCAAAACCCATTCATGTATTCATATCAATATACATGCATTTAGGTTAATAGACATATACATTTCTCTTTGTGAACAATAACTTCACTCTACAGAGTTATAAGAATAAGAAAATTACTCATTTATATGCATACATTACCCTTAAGGGTGTTACCGCTAAGTCTCATTAGCAATAGAATATCACCCAAGATTACTATTTTAACATCAATTAAACTCCTTCATAACAACCATAACACAAATGCATCTTAATAGCCATCGACAATAGCACGAGTGAAAAGTATCTTAACTTTTAAGGATTACCATTCTATGGATGAGAATAATAATTTTAAACCCATGCATTAAACACCACATGCAATAAATAAGGTTAAGTATCATCAATTAATAGGTTTCTTATCTTTCTAAGTGTTCAATCCATCTAACAATAGGCCATCGAGTTCAACAATCAATAACGCACAAAATTTAAGCATGTTAGAGTTTCTAAAGGGTGTACATTATTAAGTCTTTATGGTAGTATCAATGCATCATAAAATTTAATAACTTACATCAACATTTAGACACTTTCATAATGTTCATAACATATTGTCTAATTAGCAACTTCATACAGTTTTGATTATGGAGAAAATAACTAGTCTCTTTGTATTAAAGATCACATGTTTGTTACCTTAACATAATACCAAAACAATTTTCATTCATTTCTCTTGAGCCCATACAACCCCTAGTGTTGTAAACAATGAATTTGATACCAATTTGTAATGTACCTTTATATCAACAAAAAGAGTAGGGTTTGCTAGTCTAAATTTTTTATGATGGCAACAATATGTAAATCAAATTTCCACAATACATACCATTTCCAAAACCCTTTCTCTTACATATAATAATAGAGATTGGCATTATAACTCACTAATTGCAAGGGATATAGCGATTAGATGTCTTATTCACTCTCAAGGATGATCTACAGCCACTGTAAACTTTAAAACAACATCTACATTATATCTGTAGCAATTGTTAGATTTGTAAAACTGCTACAGGCCATCCATAGCAATTATCTACAAGTGATTTGTAGAAAATTCTACAACTATAATAAGCAACCTATATATCTCAAATTACAATCTGGTCATTTTATATTTTTGGTGGGTCTATCCATATAAATGTAAGGTTTTTGTATACCAAAAATCACATTGACCTAGATCACGAACTTTGATTTATAGAAAATCAAAATCTATAAATGTTTTGTAGCAAATTATACAAACGTTTCGTGGAAAATTATATAGGTATGATATACAACATATATATCTTAAATTATGATTTGGGTATTTGATATTTCTGATAGGTGTATCCATTCGAATTTAAGTCTTCCCTCTATAAAAAATCACTCTAAACTAGATAAAAAATTGTAATATACGATCAAATAATTATACGCCTAACTGTAACGTACCCTGCCAACAACAAATTGGACCACACTATTGCAAAGTATTACTTCAAGAACTGAGTTTGAATTTTGCTAACAATTAACTAATAAAGAAGCATGAAATAAACACAATAAAATCACATGCAATATTCAAGATTCATGATAGAATTTAAAAGAATGCTTAAACATGCCATGCACAAAAATAACCAGCAAGTGGGCACATTAAACATACATATATAAGAGATAATAATTAATACACAATAGAAATAAATATACAAGTAAAAGAAACCATGACAGAGAGAACTTATCTTTAAAAAAAACAATCACTAACTAGCTGCAGACCAAGGATGTTCCACCCAACCTTAGACATTGTTGTTCCAAGTATCAATAGCAGGTCACCCCCGAGCTAGGGATATGAATCCACAAGGATGGGTTCTAGAGAAACACTCAACTTCCCAAACCATCCAGCACTAAAGCTCTCACAAGTTTCTCCACACACAATAATCCAAAGTACACCAACTCTCTTCTCTCCATCATGCACCACCCAAAGACAATGAACCCCCTTCTTTGACATGCAGTTCCTTAGGTTGTCCACTTCTTTCCAGGGAACCAATGCATCTATTCAATAATATACATGTTGGGACTCACATAATTCACAATTGTGAACAATTTTAACACATGCCAATGCATCTTAGGCGTACAAGCACCATTTCATGGCTAGAGCACACCAACAATTACTACAACCAACAAAAAAATGACTTCTTTCTTCAACAATTCATCCCCATGTCCCAACCAAGAACACGAATGTATGAGGAATAATGAATGAGAAACAAATGAATGAAGAGTGAATGAGTGAACAATGAGGAAGAACCATGAGGAATCACCCCCAAACAACTCAAAAGAAGTGTTTATGAAATTACATGCAATAAAGAACCACATGGCATTTTCCTCAAGAAGCTCATGTAACTACTTCGTTCTCTCTAAACATTTAAATATGGGTAAATAAAATATAATATAAATACTTAACCCCTTTAGCCCCCTCTCTCATGGAATCATAGCCCCCTATAACTCATATTGCAATCAACGATGTATTTTATTATTTGCAATGTAAGTATTGCATTTCCAAGGCACTCCGACCCCTTTTAATTGTTTGGGAACTCTAACCTTTCATCAATAAACAAAATACATTATCAATATGGGGACTCAAAACTGAGGTATTACATTCACCTCCTCTTTATTTTTGCATTGTCGTCAATGGATATAAAAAACATATATCAAAATTTCAAAATTCTTCAAAATGTCACGGGTTCTCTTCCCGCATGGCATATTCATGCTCCCAAGTAGCATCTTCAAGACCATAGCAGGCCCACTGAATTTTTACTAGTTCTATGATTTGATTCCAGAGCATTTGACCTTTCTGTCTGATATGCACACCGACTGTAGTTGAAATTATCCTTTTGCCTCCACCTGGATCAAATTCCAATCAATAACATGGTTAGGATCATGTACATATTTTTTTTAGCAAAGAGAAGTGAAATACATTATGCACGTTATTTGAAGCAGGCAATGCAAGCATGTATGCAACTGATCTATTTTGTCCAATATCTCAAATGGACCACATAATCTGGTTGTTACCTTTGTACAACTTCCCAACTTTAATAATATCTTCTTGGGCTTCACTTTCAAAATCACATGATCTCCCACTTTAAATTCTCTAGCTGTCATGTTCTTATCTACATAAATCTTCTGTTTATCATGTGTTGCCTTCAAATTCTTCTTAATTTTAACTATCTAGTCTTCCATATCCTTGAGCAATTCCAACCCAAGTATTACTCTGTCTGTTGGGTTGTCCAAACTTAACAAAGTATTACATTTTATACCATACAAAAGCTTCGATTGGGATCATCTTCAATGAATCTTGATACCCGTTATTATCAGAAAACTCAATCAAATGAAAGTAATCTTCCAACCTAGATGGCTTATCCATCACATACATTCTTAACATGTCTTCAATCACTTGGTTGACTCTCTAAATATTTCCATTTGATTGTGGATGGTATGTTGTGCTAAAGTTCATATTTGTACCAAATCCTTTAAATAATCCCCGTTGTTGTTCCAGAGTCTATACTTAAGGCTATAGAGTACTAAGTCTAGGCATACAAAAAGAGGGTGAAATATGTAAAGGAAGAAAACAACTAGGAAAAAAAGCTAAGGCTGATTTCTGAGTTGTCTAGGTCTAGCTTCCAATTGTTCCTGAATGTTTATGTCCCATTCAATGGCTGCCCATGAACGTTTGAGTTCGGCCCGAGTAGTATCAGTTTTCATAATGGTATCGAAAAGGTTTAAAGTGAGGTTAGTTTGATCTGAGAGATCGGGTTCTATGTTGGGTTGTCTTGCCATAGGTAAAGTCATAAAGGAACAGATTTTTTTATAAAGTGTTCATTTTTGTTTCACCTTTAGATTATACGAGAAGAATCCAAAATCGAATTAATAGTATAATGAAATCAAAGGTCATTTTTCATAACTGAGTTAAATTTTAAAACCATGCATGAAGCGAGAGAAAACATAGAGCTTTTGAACAATGTGAGGCATCAATCAGGGAAGAATCTCACCTTGTGACAGAAGAAGAAAATAAGTAGGAAAAACTTTAATGAAGCATACGATATAGAAATCTAAACAATTCACAGGTCTTGTACCTGTTGATAGTCAATACAGAGGAAAATAGGTAAACGATTAGATGACTTTAATAAATGATCACCACGGTAGAATTTGTACTAAATTACAACTAAGCATTCATTAAAGACACATATGAGAAATGATGTGAAATGCGAAATAACAGAAGAAACACATAACCCAGTCTTGACGAAAAAAAGAGTCTTCGATCTTCCCTGTATTAATTCTGGTGAAAGATATATTCTCTGGTACAATCCGCCAAAAGGAAAAAATCCCCTTGTCCTCTCTTTCAAAATTATACTTATACAAAATTAAAACGCTTTGAATTCTACTCGTTCTAAAAATTTTGGTTACAAATGGAAAATAAAGCGTTTCACTTTCTTGTCTCTTGTCTTCCTCCACGTGGGCAGGGCGTTTTCTTTTCTTGTTCTCTGGCTCCAAAAATAGGATGGGATAGGCATCTGCTACTACTTGCCTCCATAATTATACCCTTTTCCCTACTTGATACAAATAACACACATTTCTACCAACTGGGCTATCAGCTTGGAAGGTTTGGCTTGGTTGTTCGCCTCGAAAGTGTAGCAATTCTTTGCCAACTGTGGCAATCTTTTTCCTACTTGTCGGTATTCTGTGATGATAGACCACAATTGCAAGCTTGGTATTATCAACCATTTATCCACTTGGGAAATATCGACCTAACTTACTTGGGATAATTCAATTTGTCCTTTTTCCACATTTTCCTTGATATCCCGCAGATGTTTGGCAATGTCAATTTTTCCCAGTGTTCCAGCACTACCTTCCTTATCGAGATCTAACAATTTTTTATTTATCAAGCCGAATGTTTCTTCACAAGTATCTCTCATCTCTTTAGCTCTTTTTCTGCTCTTAGATATATTATGTTCCCACGCCTTCAGTAAGATGTTACCTCTAGTTTGCTCTGGGATAGACAACCTGGAACTGATGGCCACCTCTTCTTTCGTTGTTGCTATAATAGCCCCTTGGAAAGCAACCCAAGCTGTCCCAGCTTCTCTTTCTCTCAAGGAGATATCCTTTAATGTTTGTTCTATCGTATGAAAATGATTCTATATGGTTTTTGCTTTGGGAAGTAGATCCTATTGAGCTACTTCTACCTTCTTTCATATTTTCGTGGCTTGGGATTGGAATATTGTTATGTCTATGACCTGGTTTTTAACATAAATTAATTTAGATTGCAACAATTTTATTTTCTCCTCCTGTTGACTTACCTACGTTTGGATTATTTGTGCCGACTAATGCATTTGCTCAAGATCGAATTTAAGTCTCTCGATTTCCTGTTAATCAGTTACTCTGGCTTGCTCGAAACCTTTATTCGCCTCATCCCTGGCACTCGCCTTTGTCGTTGCTACCCGAGCCTCCAATTTGTTGATCAAGAGGTTCTTTTGTTTCAATCGTGCCTTCAAAGCTCCAACTGAATATTGGTTGGCTGTTTCATAAGCCCCCAATGTTCCTGCTACCTCATCGGCCAATTCTTCCTCTTCCAAGGATTCTCCATCTGTTAGGATTTTGTATTTTTTAGCTATTGTGCCCGCTCTTTGGTATGTTTCTTGCTTCACCACAGCCTTACTTTTCTTACTGAAGAAGAATTCACTAGGAGGCAATTCTTCTACAGAGATAGGTGTCAGGTCCTCCTTGAATATCCACTTTGTATCAGGGTTCCCCTTTGTGAATTATAAGGGAGTGACAGATGCAATGGGGCTGCCGATTTTCTTGGTAACTATCTCTGGGTTTCCTTCTTCTTGGTTGGGAATCTCTTCTTCATAATTCAAGATTTTAGTTTTCTCTATCTTGTCCCGAGTCTCTTGTTTGCTAGGGTTCGCGGCCATTGAACTTGTATATTCTTCTTTCTATGTACCCAGAGGTTGTGAGTTTCTTCCCTGTAAAACTTTGGGGAGGCAACTTCTCCTGTGCTCTTGGAATTTATAAAAATTGACCATATCGTCAGGTAGTAGAGCTTGAACCTGGCTTAAGACTTTAGAGTAGGACCTTGCACCTCGGAAGATTTCATCATGAGGTGAGTCTTTGTGTTCGTATCTCTTTAGCCCACAGCTCACCATGTGATTACTCACAACCTTATTAGGGTCATGTTTCTTAAACTCAATGTCTACCAATTTCATTTCCTCCAAGGTCGTAGCCTCTGCTTTGGCATGACTGAAATATAATAAAGAATATGTATGAATGTGAATGGGGAAGGGTGGCCATACCTTCTTCAATACTCCTTTGAGCTCCTTGCTTATCCCACCGAGCACAGTTTGCCTGGTGATCTCACGACATACTAGCTTGTCTGGTAAGAATAGCGATAGAGCATATGGGGGGACAGAGGTGCCAAAAATCCTAATATATGAAAACTCTTCTTCTATATACCAATCTGCCACGCTGCTCAGGTTGGCCATGATGTTATCTGAAATCCTGGGATGCAGATGGCCGAAGATGGAGACATGCATTGGTACCATTACCTAATTGAAAATTTCGTAGACAAATTATTTGGCTTTATCTTCCCAGAGCTTCGAGTGGTATACATGAATAGGCTATGCATTAGTTGGAGTCCAGCTCCAGCTCATTAATGGGAAAGGTGTCATGAAGCAAATAATGTCCATGATGTAAGCAGACATAAAGAATGAAGATTCTTTCCCACTCGTCTTCTATGCTCGATATTCTGTAATTCGACTAGTCAGACTATCTGACAACAATTTGGCCCAGTCGAAGAAGAATCCCTCTGCTACTGTGTGAATAAGTGGTACCCATGGGAGAAAGAAGTGAGAGGTTTCCTCCTTCCCATACAGTCTGCAAACCATCATTGCTATATACATGAATTGTGGTACCAACGATGAGATTGAATAAATTCCATTAGTATTAGCTCTGAATTTCACGGGGTGCGAAACCCAATCTTTGATCAGATTGGATAAGATTTTCCCAAACTTCTCGCATTCCTTCTTTTTGAAACCCTCCAAGAATTCAGCATTGTGAGTAAGGTTTGGTGTGGGAGACAATTTATACATTGCCTGTAAATGGTCTGGTTTGAATGTCCCAATTGCCACTTCTACTCGTTGAATATTGTCCTAGTCGGGATGTCTACATGGTCCAGTGCCCATCTAATCATATCATAATAGGTAAAAATCCATGGCCTTGCTGCTATCTTGTGCATCTCTGACTGAGCGATGATTTTGAATTTAGTGGACAAGTCGTCTTTCTCGTTATCGCTGGAATCATCTGGACAAATTATCAGCTCGGATTGCAGAATGTTGGAGACATACGTCCATGTTTTGACAGTATTGATACTTCTAGGCGAGGTGTCAGAAATAATATCTAAACCTTGACCTGGACTCTCGGTAGCTGCCTTGGACACTTTTCACGTATCCATGATATAGAACCTTGCAATGAGATCCCATGTCACAGAAAATGAAAACACAGACAAAGGTTTTCTTGGTGAACTGGCTCTGCGCAAATTATAAAGAAACCTAAGATAATGAATGAAATCTTTTCTCTTTGAGCACTTAATTCTGTGCGAGTCCTTTCTGACAAAACGTTTAAATCATTTAATAGAAATATTTAGAAATAAAACGGTATCTTACTATCAATCACCTCGCTAAATTTCTAATAAATGCCATAAATGTTTGATAATTTACGATTCGGGAGGATCACGACAATGTTTAATTCCTGGTCCATAGGTTGTACGGGTTGAAGGTCGTTTAAGGTGTTAATTAATCCAGTTCAACCTTTTAATTAAGTGCGTTTAGTCCTTAATCCCCTTTTCGGCGTTCGCAGTATCGAATGATTTTACTCCTAGTCTTTGAACCACGAACCCCGAAATCGCGATAGTGCGATTTGGTTGATTAACTGTGGTTTGACTTAAGCTTTTAATTAACCAAGATTAAATAATGAATATCGCTACTTCGGGGATCAGAGTTACAAACGTTTTGTTCTTGAGGTAAAAACCGTCGAGCCGCGAAATCGCAATAAAGATTAACTATGGCTTAAAAGTCATTTTTCTTGTTATTAACCAGATTGACTTAAAATAGCTTCGCATGTCGGAGGTTCGAAGGGCATTCRACGTGTAACTCCCGAAACGCGAGAGAACAAGGTAATAAAAGGTGATAATCCATGTTTAGTAGTTCAATAATGGTGATTAAAACTAAACCAACTATCGCCATTTCGCGTGTCGGGATACTGGGGCTTTGGTAGGTATAGTCGTGATATACTATAAATCCTGAAATCTAACCTTTTAGGCTTAAGTGTATCATTTCACTACTTAGAAAATAGGCGGCTCCAACATTTGATAACTAGAGTATTCGAAAAATACAAGTGTTCCAACATAGGCTCCAACTAGGGATCTCGTCTCTTTGCGGGATGAGAAGAACAACAGATCCAACACCTTTATTGGGTAAATGGAGTCATTAGTTTGTTTCTGCGAAACTTGTCTGGAAAGAGGATACAGAGGGAGAAAGGGGGTTTCATCCTTACTTCTAAAAGATTTCGAAGTCAATCACTCTCTTATCTCAATATTAGTCTTTTTGCTCCTCTAATACTAAATTCGAGTCT
>JASDQU010509267.1:6561-30389 GCA_032191745.1 Picea mariana | reverse complement strand
ACGTGTAACTCCCGAAACGCGAGAGAACAAGGTAATAAAAGGTGATAATCCATGTTTAGTAGTTCAATAATGGTGATTAAAACTAAACCAACTATCGCCATTTCGCGTGTCGGGATACTGGGGCTTTGGTAGGTATAGTCGTGATATACTATAAATCCTGAAATCTAACCTTTTAGGCTTAAGTGTATCATTTCACTACTTAGAAAATAGGCGGCTCCAACATTTGATAACTAGAGTATTCGAAAAATACAAGTGTTCCAACATAGGCTCCAACTAGGGATCTCGTCTCTTTGCGGGATGAGAAGAACAACAGATCCAACACCTTTATTGGGTAAATGGAGTCATTAGTTTGTTTCTGCGAAACTTGTCTGGAAAGAGGATACAGAGGGAGAAAGGGGGTTTCATCCTTACTTCTAAAAGATTTCGAAGTCAATCACTCTCTTATCTCAATATTAGTCTTTTTGCTCCTCTAATACTAAATTCGAGTCTGCTCAAGATTATCAAAACAACCTTGGGGATTTGAACAGGTTCTATTGATTTTGCTTGCATCAAGGTGAAGTAACTTCAATGTTTTTAATCAGGGAGTCTTGCACACACCTAGGATGTAGATCAAGTTTCAAAGAAAACTAATTACCAGAGTATGGTACAAATCATGTGTAACAACCTTACAGATATTTTAGACATTGCTTCACTTCCAGCGAGCCTGTTTAGTACCCCGGTGAAGTTGTCTGATTCCCTTTATTGAATTTCCTTTCACCACTTCAAGATGTAACTTTGCATTTAAATTCTGAGATGAGGGAAATCATTTTCTGAATTTCCTTTCATCATCTCTTTTCAGACTAGATGGGGGAAATCAATTTTTTGAATTTCCTTTCACCATATGTCTTATATTTTCCTTTTCCATGAAGTGGGGGCAATCAATTAATAGAAAGTATACCAGGGGTAATATTTGTGTATAATTTTGCAGCTGAGGTCTGTTAACTCACTTTGATTACTCTGGATCAATTTTCCTTTGACCTTCTAAACATCTTAGTTGGCAGGAAAGCTTTAGGGGAGAGTTTATTTCTAGGGGCCTTCTTTTGAGCAAGACTAATCGTCAAGACCTGTTGAAAAAACCAAGGGAGTTAGGATTAGCCTAAGCATATCTTATTTCAGTGAGAGTTGAGAGTTCGCAAGAACTTGTCGCCCTTTTTGTTTGGCATTCGGAAAAAACGCTTTTCAGATTTCAAAAATAAAGTGCAACCTCTTTTCCCTATGTGAAAACCATGGGAAGATATCAAGATTCAAGGGGAAAAAATCAAAGATTCGGGACAGAGCTGCAAAGAAGGTTTCGAACGTAAGAACAACCGTTATAACACAATCCTGACTCCTGGAAATTTTTTTTTTCTTATTTAGAATGCTTCACTTCTTCTGTTTTATTTTGATTATTTTTATCTTATCCAGGGGAACTTTTTAGAATCCACAGTAAAAGATTAGTCTTTTGATAATCCATTGAGTGAAAATNTTGTCGCCCTTTTTGTTTGGCATTCGGAAAAAACGCTTTTCAGATTTCAAAAATAAAGTGCAACCTCTTTTCCCTATGTGAAAACCATGGGAAGATATCAAGATTCAAGGGGAAAAAATCAAAGATTTGGGACAGAGCTGCAAAGAAGGTTTCGAACGTAAGAACAACCGTTATAACACAATCCTGACTCCTGGAAAAAATTTTTTTCTTATTTAGAATGCTTCACTTCTTCTGTTTTATTTTGATTATTTTTATCTTATCCAGGGGAACTTTTTAGAATCCACAGTAAAAGATTAGTCTTTTGATAATCCATTGAGTGAAAATTTTCATACTCATGAGACCGTTATTGCACCTAGGTGACCTTCATTTGCAATCTAGATATTTAGGGAATCCGTACCTTTGCCTTACCATTTCGCTCTCATCTTAGTAAATTAACTTTTATCACCTATTTCGGGCGAATCGGTTTCCCAATACGTGACCGTTCGTTTTCCTCTTTATGATGTTTGGGTTGTAAACCGGAACCCTGTAAGAAAGCAACACGAAGAGCATCAGGATTTTAAAATTTATGTAATTCAATGTGTAGAAAATTTCGTATCACTAACCTGTTTTATTTGCGATGAAAAAGAAAATAAAACTTACCGAAAAGCTATAAAAATAGAAACACAAACCGGTATATACAGTGGAATTTTGGAGATAATTTATTGCATATAGTGCTTCAGATAGCGCCCGTTGATAGGGGCGTTAAGGTTTTTACCGTCCAAATTTTCTAACAGAAACGAGTTCTTCCCTTCAGAAGTTGTGACTTTGAATGGGCCATACCAGATATGGTCAAATTTGCCATGTTTTGCCAAGTCTTCCCTTCTAGCATCCCATTTCAAAACTAAATCGCCAGGGAGGAATTCCCTTTCTTTAGCCTTATGATCGAGCAGTGCTTTCATATTGTCTTGATACTTTTGAAGTCTTTCTTCTACTTCCATTCTATTCTGTTGAACTTCGATCAACTAATTTATTCTTCTTGTGATGTGATTTGGTTCTTCTTTTTCATCCTGCCAAAGTTTCATCACGGGTAGAACCAGATTTATGGGTAGCACTACGTCGGTCCCATATACCATTTGAAAAGGAGAAGTGCCAATCGATTTCTTGGTGCCTATCTAATTCGCCCACAAGGCGTACTTCAAATTCACATGCCAAGATTTTTTTTTTCGTTCAACACTTTCTTAATTATGGTAACTAAGATTTTATTCAATGATTCGGCGAGCCCATTGCCTTGGGGGTAGTATGTTGTAGAATGGCCCAGTATAATATTGTATTTTTGGCAAAAGCTGACCATCGCCATAGATTTGAATGCATGGGCATTGTCTGTAACTATTTTTCTGGGACAATGGAATCTAGATAGTATGTTTTCTTCCAGAAAATCTATCATCATTGAATCTGTCTCTCTTCTAGTTGGAATAGCTTCCACCCATTTGGTGAAATAATCGGTAGCGGTCAAGATCCATCTATGTTGAGTGCTGGAATGTGGGTTAATTTTGCCTATAAAATCCAACCCCCATTGTTGAAATGGGGCTTCCATTTTAATCGGAACCAAAGGTAATGCTGGGAGTTTCTGCTTGCCTATGAACAATTGGCAAGATTTGCAGGCTCTGACTTTGGTATTGACGTCTGAAAATAGTTTAGGCCAATAATATCCTTCCCTCTGGATTTTACAAGTTGTTTCTCTCCACGCGTGATGTCTTTGCATACTCCTTTGTGAAATTTGTTTATGACCTTTTATGTTTATGATTCTACCAAACAAACCAGTAGGAAGCCTAGAGGGTATTTCCAAAACAATTGGCTTTCAAATATACAGTACTTTACCGCATGCAATTTCAGTGTCCTGGCTTTAGATGGAGATAAATCACTCGGATAGTTCAAGGTCAGAAGGTATGATACTATGTCTTTATACCAACCTAATGAGGCAAACTTCTCTTTGATTCTGGTTGAAGCTATTTGGTCATCGAATTCATCTATGTCCACAAATCCTTCGTATTCTTGCAGGTTATTTATTCTGAGTGCTCTGAAATTTGATTCAGCTAAGAGCTTAGCCAAGCCCTGTCCTTTTACGAGCTTCGTCGGTTTGACCTCTAGATCAAATTCTTGAATTTTAGCGAGCCACCGACCCCTCTTCCCGTCACTGTCGGGCTGCACCAATATATCTTTTACAGAATTGGTGGGCACATATGCAATTACCTTGGAGTGTAACACGTAGGTTCTGAAAGCCTTCAATGCCTTTACCATAGCATATGCTTTCTTTTCCATTATATCATATCTCAATTCTGCATCTCTAAGGCTCTTACTGAAGAATGCTATGAGTTGCTCAAAACCCTCTTAGTTCTTCTAGAGGAGTACTATCACAATCGTGTGTTTGGAGGCAAATGAGAAAATCATAAACTCTTTTAGATAATCAGGGTTGGCCAGCACGGGTGCTTCACTTACAAATTTATTGATACGTGAAAACGATGCTTTGGCTTCTGCCATCCATTTGACTTCGTTGTTCTTCTTCAGCATATCTGTGATCAATTTCACGATTTCAGCAAAATTCGGGATAAATCTCCTCAAAAAAATATTTTTCCTAAAAATGATTGAATTTCCTTTACATTTCTAGGGATATTTATAGTGTCTATAGCTTCGACCCTTTTAGGATTGATTTTAATTCCGTCTCGAGACACAATATGGCCCAGGAGTTTACCTTCTTGCATCGCAAAGTGAGATTTCTTGCGGTTTAAGGACAAACCAAATTTTTGGCATTTCTCGAACGTTTGCTTGAGATGTATCAGATGATCTTCATCAGATTTAGAAAAAACAGTCAGATCATCAAGGTAAATGACCATGAATTTATCTCTCTCGCCAATGAAAGCGATATCCATAACACACTGGAAGGTAGCACCTGCATTCATTAAACCAAAAGACATTTTGTCATACATAAATGTGCCCCAAGGAGTGGTGAAGGTTGTTTTCTCTTTATCGTGCTCGCTGGCAGCGATCGGATTATAACCGGAAAACTCATCGATCATTGACATTCTATTTTCCCCAACCACCTTCTCCAAAACGTGATCCATTTTGGGAAGCGGATAATTATCTTTGAGGGAGGATTTATTTACATTTCTAAAATCTACACACAGTCTGATCTCTCCACTCTTCTTCCTAACCGAGACCAGGTTAGCTACCCAGTCAGAGTATCTCAGTGGCACAATTATTTTTGCGTCCAAAAGATTTTTAACTTCCTTTTTTACCACGAGCAATAAAATGGGATTGATTTTCCTGAGTTTCTGTCTGAAAGGTTTAACACCAGGCTTCAAAGGTATTTTGTGTTCGATCACCATGGTGTCATAAGTTCTCAGCTCATCGTAAGACCAAGCGAACACGTCTTTATACTGTTGGAGTAAATCTGTATACTTACCTTTCATCTCAAGGGGAAGATATTTTGATATCTTTACTATTCTAGGCTCTTCTTTGGTCCCTATGTCACAATCTTCAACTTCTTCTGGTTGAGGTTGTAAAGTAGATTTTAGGGGCATGTCATTTTGGTCAAACAATATTTCTAGAGGGATTAGTCCTTTCGAAATCTGATTGTTTTTTAATACTAGCATGCGATGATTCACAACCTTTTCTTGGAACTCTTGAGGATCCTCCCCTTCTTGCATAATCCAAGTATGGTCTTTTTGGTTTTCGTCAATGTGAGTTTTAGTGAAATCGTTCACCATTTCAAGGAATTTTCTATTATGTTCGTCATCTTCGAAGACCTGCCAGTGTTGTATAGTATTCAGTATGGAGGGTCTGTGCCTCACCTCTATATGATACTTTAGTTTGAACGTTGTAGGAGGTGTGAAATTTGAGGTTGCTTTGGCTAATGAATCGGCTTTTAGGTTTTCTGCACGTGGAATGTAATGAACATTTACCGATGAGAAAAAAATTTCTATTAGATATCAGGCGCAATTTCTGTAAGATCTTAATCGTGGGTGTTTGGCCTGGTACTGTCGATTTATCTGCTTCACAATCAACTCTGCATCTCCATAGACTTACAAGTTCTTTATGTTCATCTTCCTGGCAGCTTCTAGTCCCAAGACTAGGGCTTCATACTCACATACATTATTTGTCTAGTCTATGTCCCACTATAGTCTGTAAGAAAAGGGGATAACAAATTCATTTTTAGGTGCTACAAAAAGTACTCCTGCACCTGCTCCTTCACATGACGAAGCACCATCAAATTTTTTTTTCCAAATCCCAGTGTTATACACATTTTCATCTATCTTTTTTGATTTATTTTCCTCTATAAAATTTTCTTCTATACAATTATTTGCACCATCATCAAAAGATAAAATACAATTTCCCAGGTCTTGATCGGCGACATAAACAGGATAATTATTATGATTCTGTGGATCACTTACTGTATATGTTAACCGTGTCTCTCTGTATAACCGATTGAATTGTCCACCAAAAACAGGAATCATGGCGTAGGTCATGTCTAATTGAAGATATCCCCGAAGCTTGGCTACCCAAGACCTAGATAAGAGAAAACCATACTTCGAAGGTATATCGGTGATAACTACATCCATTAGAATTTTTTTATCGGAACCTGTGCAAGAGTTACCACTAGATCTTTGATCATGCCCATACACTTAACTCTCCTTGAATCAAAAGAATACAGGTCTTCGTATGGCTTGGTGATTTTGAGGCCTAGTTTGTCCATAATAGACTTGGGCATCACATTATGTGAGCCTCCAGAGTCTAGCATGCAATTGTGCAACAGACGATCTTGCATGTTTAGTGTGATATAGAAAGGGGAAACGGTATCCCTGGCGCCTTCAAAATGTGGGCCTAAATTTATATTAGGCTTATCATCTTCCAACTTTATCATGTCAGACTAACTTTCTAAATCTGAAAAATTTATCATTTTGGTTATTTTCTTTCGGTACACATGATTCTTTGCCAATTCGACTAGGGGTATTGGTATCTTTATCTTGTTTATCTCATTTTCCAGGCAGAAACCTCCCACGAGTTTATCTGTTTCTTTAGTTGAAGCTTTGGTTTCCTTCCTTTCTAACTTATTTGTTTGCATTGATTTATTTTCAGTTAGTTTTGTTTCCAATGTCTACGTTTCGGCTACCTTAATTTTCCCAGCTTGGACCTCAGCCTCCTTTATTTTGGTATTCTATATCTCAGTGTCTTTCGAAAAGGGCTCATATGTTTCGCCTCTTGGCAGGATTTTCTTTCGTTGAGTAGTTGACACAGATTTATTTTTAGGCCTCAGATTGTACTTGTGTTGGAGCTCGACCATTATAGTATCAGCCATCCCTTGATGGGTAGAATCACCTGCATTATTTATGGTGTTATCTTTATTTGATGGTTGTTCTGTGTTCAGGGACCTCTCATAATATTCCTTGGTTAGATGAGGTTGTACACAATCATCGCCCAAATTGTTAACGTCTTCTCCTAGATCCTCAAACTCTTGCAAGTCATTTCCTCCTATAAAATTTTCATTTTTTAGAGTTTGAATTTTTTGGTCTTCATTTTTAATCTGTCTTTGTTGAATTTTAGGATTGGGGTTTCTTCTAAAATATCTCTTAAAGAATTGATCTGCTTTAGATTGATCTAGCTCCATCCTCGAAATTTTATTTGATAACTCTTTTATTATCCTAGCCATATCATCTATTTTATCATCTGAGGACCTCCCTGATCTTGAAGGTCCCACTTGTTCTTTAAAACGTTTGGTCTCTCTGTTTCCCATTTCTATTTTTGTTTTTAGTTTACCATAAGCCATCATGTTTGACTCAATCTCCATGGCATCATCTTGTATTCGGGTTAGGTCGTCCCCTCTCCTTTCTCTTAATAAAAGTGCAAAATCGGGTTCGAAATCTCCCGCAAAGGTTACCTTGGTTGTAGGTTGGGATGGTTTAACTTTGACTGGGATATTATTATATAATTTGTTAAATCTTTGAATGAATTCCATAACGGTTTCTGAACTTTTTTTCTTCAAAGATCCAAACTCAGGCAGATAGTATAAATGGTCCTTCCTTTCGCCCCATTGTCTAAGAAAAGAATCTTCTAGAGGATCATAGGATAATATTGAACCTGTGGGCAGACTTCGAAACCAGATTCTCACGTGTCCTTCAAAAGTTTGGAAAAACAACCGTGAATACACACCTTCATGTTCGAGACCTAGGATGTTTGTGAATTGGTCAAATAAATTTATAAGTTCGGCCACAGTTAGGTCTCCTTCCCCTGTAAACTTAGGTAGGTTTTTCATGTAGTTTTCAAGCAGGTCATGCAGGGGTACTGGGAGGACTAGAGGAGCGTATCTGGAAACTACTTTAGCGAAAATCCTGGGTGGTGGGGGTGACCCTTGGCCCCCCACTCCTCCTCTTGTCGCAACCATAGATACTCTAGGAGACGAAACCGGTACGTTGTACAGAGTGTTGTGGAAGATGTATAGCGAATCTTTAGCTTCTTCGGGGGACGAGAAAGCTGAAAAAGGTGGAAACAGGATACGAAGGCTTGGTTCCTCTGACTTGCAAGAGATGTAAATGGGGGAACCCACAGATGTGGAATCTGAGTATATGGTATACTCTTCGAGACTTAGTGAGGTCGGGAAATCTAACTGAAGATTTATGGGGGTATCAATCGATGTGAGCTTTACCGAGGGATTTTCACCTTCATTTACGCAGGGGGTAGTCGTATGAGTTTCAAATTTAATTTCCGGGAAAGCTAAATTTGGGTTTAGGGTTTCGGCCTCGACTGTCTTCGTTTCTTCAGAGAGGGTTTTGATGAGAGCTTCTTGAGAAGTCACTGCTTCGAGTGGAATATTGGCCTTAGGTTGTGTGTGTCTAAGCTGGTAGACCGCAGTAGTTGGCTTAAGGGAACCTCTTGATTTTAGTATTTTTTCGGGATCGGGAACAGGTGTGGTTTGTTTACCATCTGGATTTTGTCTGGTGTTCCTTCGACCGGATGCTAGCTTACTTAACATGGAGTCGCCAAGTGAATAATAAAAACTTAGCCTTTAGAATGTGTTCACTCTTTGTTCACTATCAAAGAGTAGAAACTTGCAAATGACGTTCTCCCAGGGAAAATGATTTTGTATCTCCGTCCCCGGCAACGACGCCAAAAAGATGGTGTTCCAGAGTCTGTACTTAGGGCTATAAATTACTGAGTCTAGGCATCCAAAAAGAGGGTGAAATATGTAAAGGAAGAAAACAACTGGGAAAAGAAGCCAAGGCTGATTTCTGAGTTGTCTGGGTCTAGCTTCCAATTGTTCCTGAATGTTTATGTCACGTTCAATGGCTGCCCATGAATGTTCGAGTTCGGCCTCGGTAATAGCATTTTTCAAAATGGCATTGAAAAGGTTTAAAGCGAGGTTGGTTTAATCTGATAGGTCGGGTTCTATGTTGGGTTGTCTTGCCACAGGTACAGTCATAAAGGAACATAGTTTTTTATAAAGTGTTGGTTGTTGTTTCAACTTTAGATTATACGAGAAGAATCCCAAAATCGAATTAATAGTATAACTAAATCAAAGGTCGTTTTCTGTAACTGAGTTAAATTTTAAAACCATGCATGAAGCGAGAAAAACATAGAGTTGTTGAACAATGTGAGGCATCAATCAAGGAAGAATCTCACCTTGTGACAGAAGAAGAAAATAAGTAGGAAAAACTTTAATGAAGCATATGATATAGAAATATAAACAATTCACAAGTCTTGTACCTGCTGATAGACAATATAGAGGAAAAGTTGTAAATGATTAGATGACTGAAATAAATGATCACCACAGTAGAAGTTGTACTAAATTATAGCTAAGCATTCATTAAAGACATATATGAGAAATGATGTGAAATGCTAAATAATAGAAGAAACACATAACCCAGTCTTGACGGAAAAAAGAGTCTTCGATCTACCCTATATTAATTCTGGTGAAATAAATATTCTTTGGTACAATCCGCCAAAAGGAAAAAATCCCCTTGTCCTCTCTTTCAAAATTATACTTATACAAAATTAAAACGCTTTGAATTTTAATCGTTCTAAAAATTTCGGTTATAAATGGAAAATGAAGCGTTTCACTTCCTTGTCTCTTGTCTTCCTTCGTGTGGGCAGGGTGTTTTCTTTTCTTGTTCTCTGGCTCCAAAAATAGGATGGGATAGGCATCTATTACTACTTGCCTCCATAAGTCTTCCCTTTCCCCTACTCAATACAATAACACACCTTTCTACCAACTGGGCTATCAACTTGGAAGGTTCGGATTGGCTGTTCACCTTGAAAGTGTAGCAATTCTTTGCCAACTGTGGCAATCGTTTTCCTACTTGTCGGTCTTCCATGATGATAGACCACAATTGCAAGCTTGGTATTATCAACCATTTATCCACTTGGGCAATATCGACCTGACTTACCTGGGATAATTCAATTTGTCCTTTTTCCACATTTTCCTTGATATCCAGCAGAGGTTTGGCTATGTCATTTTTTCCCAATGTTCCAGCACTACCTTCCTTATCGAGATCTAAAAAAATTTTATTTATCAAACCGAATGTTTCTTCACAAGCATCTCTCATCTCTTGGATATATTATGTTCCCACACCTTCAGTAAGATGTTACCTCTGGTTTTCTCTGGGATAGACAACCTGGAACTGATGGCCACCTCTTCTTTCTCTATTGCTATAACAGCCTCTTGGAAAGCAACCCGAGCTGCCCCAACTTCTCTTTCTCTCAAGGAGATATTCTTTAACGCTTGTTCTATCATATGAAAATGATTCTGTATGGTTTCTACTTTGGCAAGTAGATTCTGTTGAGCTACTTATACCTTATTTTGTATTTCTGTGGCTTGGGATTGGAATATCGTTATGTCTATGACCTGGTTTTCAATAAAAATTAATTTAGATTGCAACAGTTTTATTTGATCCTCCTGTTGACTTACCTGCATTTGGCTTATTTGTGCCGACTAATGCATCTGCTCAAGATCGGATTTAAGTCTCTCGATTTCCTGTTGATCAATTATTATGGCTTGCTCGAAACCTTTATTTGCCTCATCCCTGGCACTCGCCTCTATCGTTGCTACCCGAGCCTCCAATTTGTTGATCAAGAGGTTCTTTTGTTTCAACCATGCCTTCAAAGCTCCAACTGAATATTGGTTGGTTGTTGCATAAGCCCCCATTGTTCTTGCTACCTCATCGGTGAATTCTTCCTCTTCCAAGGCTTCTCCATCTGTTAGGATTTTGTATTTTTTAGCTACTACGCCCGCTCTTTGGTATGTTTCTTGCTCCACCATGTCCTTCCTTTTCTTACTGAAGAAGAATTCACTAGGAGGAAATTCTTCTACAGAGATAGGTGTCAGGTCATCCTTGAATATACACTCTGTATCGACGTTCCCCTTTGTGAATTGTAAGGGAGTGACAGATGCAATGGGGCTGCCGATTTCCTTGGTAAATATCTCTGGGTTTCCTTCTTCTTGGTTAGGGATATCTTCTTCTTGATTTGAGATTTCAGTTTTCTCTGTCTTGTCCTAAGTCTCTTGTTTGCTAGGGTTCATGCCCATTGAACTTTTATCTTCTTCTTCTTGTGTACCTGAAGGTTGTGAGTTTCTAACCTGTAAAACTTTGGGGAGGCAGCTTCTCCTGTGCTCTTGGAATTTATAAAAATCGACCATATCGTCGAGAAGCAGAGCTTGAACCCGTCTTAAGACTTCAGAGTAGGACCTCGCACCTCGAAAGATTTCATCATGAGGTGAGTCTTTGTGTTCATATCTCTTAAGCCCACAGCTCACCATGTGATTACTCACAACCTTATTAGGGTCGTGTTTCTTAAACTCAATGTATACCAATTTCATTTCCTCCAAGGCCGTAGCCTCCTCTTTGGCATGGTCAAAATATAATAAAGAATATGTACCAATGTGAATGGGGAAGGATGTCCATACCTTCTTCGATACTCCTTTGAGCTCCTTGCTTATCCCACCAAGCACATTTTGCCTGGCGATCTCATGACATACTAGCTTGTCTGGTAAGAATAGAGGCAGAGCATATGGGGGGAAAGAGGTGCCAAAAACCCTAATATACTAAAAATCTTCTTCTATATACCAATCTTCCACACTTCTCAGGTTGGCCGTGATGTTATCTGAAATCCTGGGAGGCAGATGGCCGAAGATGGAGACATGCATTGGTACCATTACCCAGTTGAAAATCTCGTAGATGAATTATTTGACTTTATCTTCCCAGAGCTTCGAGTGGTAGACATGAATAGGCTCTGCATTAGTTGGAGTCCATCTCTAGCTCATTAATGAAAAGGTGTCATGAAGCAAATAGCGTCCATGATGTAAGTAGACATAAAGAATGAATATGCTTTCTCACTCGTCTTATGTGCTTGATATTCTATAATTCGACTGGCCAGACTGTCTGACAACAATTTGGCCCAATCGAAGGAGAATCCCTCTGCTACTGTGTGAATAAGTAGTACCCATGGGAGAAACAAGTGAGAGGTGTCATCCTTCCCATACAGTCTGCAAACCATCATCACTATATACATGAATTGTGGTACCAACGATGAGATTGAATAAATTCCATTAGTATCGGCTCTGAATTTCGTGGGGTGCGAAACCCAGTCTTTGATCAGATGGAATAAGCTTTTCCCAAACTGCTCACATTCCTTCTTTTTGAAACCCTCCAAGAATTCGGTATTGTGAGTAAGGTTTGGTGTGGGAGAAAATTTATACATTGCCTATAAATGCTCTGGTTTGAATGTCCCAATTTCCACCTTCTACTCGTTGAATATTGTCCTAGTCGAGATGTCTACATGGTCCAGCGCCCATCTAATCATATCATAATAGGGAAAAAGCCATGGCCTTGCTGATATATTTTGCATCTCTAACTGAGCGACGATTTTTTATTTGGTGGACAAGTCGTCTTTCTCGTTGTCGCTGGAATCATCTGGACAATTTATCAGCTCAGATTGCAAAATGTTGGAGACATACGTCCATGTTTTGACAGTATTGATACTTCCAGGCGAGGTGTCAAAAATAATATCTGAACCTTGACCTGGACTCTCGACAGCTTCCTTGGATGCCTTTCACAGAGCCATGATATAGAACCTTGCAATGAGATCCCCTGTCACAGAAAATGAAAACACAGACAGAGGTTATCTTGGTGAGTTGGCTCTGTGCAAATTAGAAAGAAACCTAAGATAATGACTGAAACCTTTTCGATTGAGCACTTAAGTCTGTGTGAGTCCTTGCTGACAAAACGTTTAAATCATTTGATAGAAAGACTTAGAAATAAAACGGGATCTTACTATCAATCACCTCGCTAAATTTCTAATAAATGCCATAAATGTTTGATAATTTGCGATTCGGGAGAATCGTGGCAACGTTTAATTCCTGGTCTGTAGGCTATATGGGTTGAAGGTCCTTTAAGATGTTAATTAATCCAGTTTAACCTTTTAATTAAGTGCGTTTAGTCCTTAATCCCCTTTTCGACATTCCCAGTTTTGGATGATTTTACTCCTAGTCTTTGAACCACGAACCCCGAAATCGCGATAGTGCGATTTGGTTGATTAACTGTGGTTTGACTTAAGCTTTTAATTAAACACGATTAAATAATGAATATCGCAACCTCGGGGATCGGAGTTACAAACGTTTTGTTCTTGAGGTAACAACCGCCAAGTCGTGAAATCGCGATAAAGATTAACTATGGCTTAAAAGTCATTATTCTTGTTATTAACCAGATTGACTTAAAACAACTTCGTAGCTTCGCATGTTAGAGGTTCGAAGGGAGTTCGACGTGTAACTCCTAAAACGCGAGAGCACGAGGTAATAAAAGGTGATAATCCCTGTTTAGTGGTTCAATAATGGTGATTAAAAATAAACCAACTATCGCCATTTCGCGTGTCGGGATACTAGGGCTTTGGTAGGTATAGTCGTGATATACACGAAATCCCAAAATCTGACTTTTTAGGCTTAATTGTATCGTTTCACTACTTAGAAAATAGGCGGCTCCAACCTTTGATAACTAGAGTATTCGAAAAATACAACTGTTCCAACACCCGCCATAAATTTGAAGTAAACTTAATATCTCTATCTGAAACAACTGCCTTAGGTATCCCATGCAACCTAGCATTTTCCCTCATGTAAATTTATTCAATATTATTTTCTATATGAGTCATCTTTACATGAAAAAAATGAGTAGCCTTTGTCAATTTATCAACCACTGCCACTATTGAATCATGATGCCTTGTTGTCCTGGGCAACTTAGTTATTAAATCAATGGTTATCTCTTCCCATTTATTCTGTGGAATTGGTAATGGATGTAGAAAACCCACTAGGTGTCTATGCTCAAACTTCACTCTCTGACATTCCATACATATGGCAATGTAATCAACAAAGTCACTCTTCATCCCATGCAAAAAAAATTGGCTTCTTACTGCTGCAATTTTTTTTCTGGTAGCCTGGATGTCCGACATATGGAAAATTATGCATTTCTTTTAATAGAAAATTCCTAAGTTCTCCAAAACTAGGAACATAAATTATATTCTTATACATAAGTAATCCATCTGCCTTGATCTCATACTCTTTAATTTTCTTTTGTACATTTTCCTGCTATAAAATTTCTTTTTCTTATAGGTAATGATGATCTGTAACAGTAGCATCCAAAATCTTGTTCTTCAAATTTGACTAATGTATACTAATGGTTGTAACATGCATGAGATGTATCCTTCTGCTGAGTGTATCAACAACTTTATTTTCTTTTTCTTTGATATTTTTGATGTCAAAGTCATACTCACTTAAAAATTCTAGCCATCTTGTCTTCATGGCATTCAAAGTTGGTTGTTCAAAAAGATATTGCAGACCACTATGGTATCTTCTTAATTCGAATCTCTTTCCCATGAGATAATTCCTCCACATCTTCAATGCATGAACTATGGTAGTAAGATCCAAATCATGTGTGGCATAATTCCTCTCATGTTCCTTAAGATTTCTAGACTCATAACTAATTACATGTCCATTTTGAGTCAGGACTCCACCAAGTCCTTCCTTGCATGCATCTATACATACCACATAATTCTCATTTGGGTTGTCGATCTTTAAAGCAGATGCACTAGTAAGTAATTCTTTTAGTAAATTAAAATTCTCTTCACACTTTTTTGCTGTTCATTCAAATTTAATTCCCTTCTTTTATAAATAAGTGATGGGATGAGCAATTTTAGAGTATCCTTTTATAAATCTCATGTAGTATCTGAGTAATCCTATGAAGGACATAAATTTTGAAACATTTATTGGTGTTGTCCATCCCTTAATAGCTTCAATCTTCTCTGGATCTACTGCTATGCCTTGTTTTGAAATAATGTGTCCCAAATAATGTATTTTCTCATGGTAAAAAGAACACTTACTAAGCTTGGCATAAAATTGATGTTCCCTTAGCACTTGCAACACCAACCTCAATTGATGTTCATGCTCTTCCTTTGACTTAGAATAAATGAGTATGTCATCCAAGAACACAATGACAAACTTATCCAGATAATTTCTGAATATGTCATTCATTAAGCACATAAAGAAAAATAGTGCATTGGTCAATCCAAATGACACCACTACAAATTCATAATGTCCATACTTGGTTCTAAAGGTTGTCTTACTAATGTATTCTTCCTTAATTCTTACCTAATGGTTTCTCGATCTCAAGTCTATATTTGAAAATATATTTTCCCCTCTTAGTTGATGAAACAGGTCATCAATTCTGGGTAGAGGGTATTTGTTTTTCACAGTGGATTTATTAAGTTGTCTTAAGTCAATACACAATATCAATGTTCCATCCTTCTTTTTGACAAAGAGTATTGGTGCTCCCCAAGGTGAAACACTTGGGCGTATGTACCCTTTCTTCAACAATTCTTCCAGCTGCAATTTTAAATCTTTTAATTCTGGTGTACTCATTTTGTATGGAGTTTTTGATACTGTGGAAACTCTTGGTACTAAATCAATAGAGAAATATATCTCCCTCTTGGGTGGAAATCATGGTATTTCTTGGAATACATCTTCAAACTCTTGCAATATTGAATAATATCCAAGGCTTGGCCCTTTGGTCTTTTTTAGATCCTCCACATGAGTTGCATACAATTGACTTCCTTTCCTGAAACATCTCTTCAGTTGTAATACTGGAATCTCCCTTATAGAAACGGGTCTTGGAATTCCTTTCATAGTGTTATGTTTTTCTTCTTCATCAAGACATGTAAATGTCTTGTCATGACAATCTAGGACTGCATGATGTTATTCCAACCAATCCATTCCAATTAGGATATCATAATATCCTAATGGGATGATATTCATATAAACATTAGTAATTACTCCATTCAAATTTATTGGACAACCTTTAACAGTCTCATTGATCCTTCTTTTGGTTCCAGTGGCTAACTGAACCAAACTTGATTTTTCGAGCTTACTTTTCTCCAAATGTAATCTATCTACTATTTTAGGATCAATTTAACAATGGATTTCTCCTAAATCAATTTAAATAGCAACATGTTGATTAATGAACTTGCATTCCACTTCGATCATATTGGATTGGTATTCTGCTTGTTGATATTCTAAGGCTGCATATATTCTTGGAATACTTCTTCCCGTGTCTTCTACTATTGTAGCCTCTTGGATGTTGTTCATGGTCTTCATTTTTTCTTCACATGTGATCTTCTTTGAATCCCCAACATTGTTTTAGTGGTCTTCCCATTTTTTTCCAAGGAGTCTTCTCTATTGGAATCATCCTTAGCATACTGATCTTGTTGATTTTGTTTAGGACTATTTCTTTTGAAAGGAGGTTTGGATCCCTTCCTTCTATGATCAATTTTCTCTTTCTTATTATCCTTTCAATATTTTTGTAAGGATTCTCTGCCCTTTCCTTGTTCATACATGTACTCAGCCTTCCTGATGGCCTTTGTCAAAGTTCTAGGCTCATCATATTGAATCTTATCTTTATAAAATGATGGAAATCAACTCAAGAACCTATGTATCTTCACCTTCTCATCCCTTATGAACCCTACATACTTCAACAATCCTAGTAACTTGTTTTCATATTCTCGCATGGTCATGCTTCCCAACCCGAGTTCAAAGAACTCTTGCATTTTCTTGTCATAGAAGTTCTCTGAAAGATACTCCTTCTGAAAATATCTCTTGAACTGCTCCCAAGTGATCTTACTCTCATTAATGTGTTCAACTTGCTTCAGTTGATCCCACCACATAGAAAATTTTACGTGCAAATGGTATGTGACAATTCTGGCTTCTAGGTTATATGAGTAGTTATGCAACTAAAAACACTTCATGATTCCCAACAACCATGCTTCAACATCATCTTCCCTTTTGTATTTCACCATCAAATGATGGTGGCTTAAGCTTCCTGAGCTCTCCTTACAAATTGTCCAATTCACTCATTCTTCTTTGGTGCATAACAAGAGACACTTATGGACTACTTATGGAGTCTTTAGATGCATAAAATTTCCTTGTTGAATAAGGAGGTGAGTGATGTCTATGGATTATGCTAACACTTCTTGAATGACCAACTCTTCTATAGTTATCTCTTATTTCATGATGCTTGCCTACTTCCTCTTGTCCTGAGTCTGGTCCATTCTCTTCCTACCTATGCAACTGGTTTACGATTTGCATCATTTGAGCATTTATTTTATTTTGTTCTCTCATCATCTTCTCATTGTCTTCTTTATAACTCTACACTTCTATTCTCAATCTTCTCAAAGTCTCTATTAATGTTTCTCGTTCCCCTCTGCTCATGTGGCCATTTGATTATGTCTATGCATTACCAACACTGATATTTTTACCTTTGGCTTCTTTCTCATGAATGAAGGCTCCCTGTCCTTCCTCCATGTCCCAAATCTACATTCTTATCTTGAACTGATATGTTTATATCCCTTAATTTCGCAAATGTGCAAGCAACCATTTTTGTTAGAATTTTGCATATTATAGGTTTTTTTTCAATTAATGTTAGAGATCCTTATTTTGCTTAATTCATAAATAATTACATCATAGTTCACCCAATTCTAATAATTCTAAGTTATTATTCTTTGAACAAAATTTTCAACTACTATGTAACACTCCCAATTACCATCCAATTTTTTTTTTACAAAACAACATAGTTATTTCTTACATTCATTCGAACAACTGCTTTGTTATTGATGACAGTTAGAGCCAATAGCATAAAGTTCCTAAAGATAATTATCTAGTAACATACAATTAAACATGACATTTATGTGCCAATACCTAAATAATTGTCTTCTTATCATTCCTCTCATACTCTTTATGATTTACTAAAAACACAGGGGTCCTAGAATTATTATCCACTAGGTCCTTAATCACAAGTAATAGCATATATATATACACTATCCCCTAGTTGTAAAATTCTGTTATGAGGAACTAGCTAAGAAGTTCAGGTTATAACAATTATAAGTATACACTTGGGGTTTTCAATTAAATGATGGGAAACATATGGCAATGTCCTACCATCCACCATATGACATCCACCTACCATGTTGTGTGGTGTTGGTTATGTAGTGAATTTCTGCAAATAGAGGGACACAATATCCCCATGCCTGATCTCTCATGTCACTATCAAACGACTCCCACTTGCTAGTCTTCACGTGCTAGAGTCATTATACGATTGACACATAACTTGGACATGCCATAGTACTCTACACAGTAGTTTATTTATAGTTTTGTCAGTGCATTGGTTTGGGAGAATTTTTGTGCCTACGACAAATTGGCCTCCTTCATCATTTTCGCATTATGCTGGTAATTATTTCGGCTCCTCTGTGAGAGGATTTTTTCGCCCCCGCTCTGAAATGGACTTTCCTTGGTCTCTGGTTCGAGAGAATCATCCTTGCTTGGCCCGTGAATGTGTTTGTTAGACTAGTGCTTTCACTCGCAGCATTCTGTAAGGAACTTCCATTTTAATATCAGTTTGTATAATTTAAGAACTAAGTCTGTCGAGAAGTCTGCTACACGCAGTCGAGTAATATTCATCACTCGGTGTATCGTTCATCCTTGTCTACTTTTTCACGTTCTGGTCTTCTCCAGAGGTATGGATGGCAACCCTTTAAGGTTCTATAAGGAAATATATATTGTTATTTAGTTCAAATATTTCGTAGAACGTTAATATTCGGCTTGTTAACTATTGATATAATTGTTATTGGATCTAGTTAGTATATTCTATGGAAAAGGGTATGTGGATTCCATAATATTTACGAGATCTTCCTCTAATATTTGCAAATTTCAAATAGAACTCGCATTATTTTTCACATACAAAGAGATATAATGCATGAGTGTGGAAGATAAAATAGTAAGACAAAGAAGAAAAGTGCAATTTCAACTTCTAAAAAGAAAAATTCGAAGAAGCCTCTAATTTCAATGAAAGAGACATAAGCTTACCAAATATTCAAGAAGAGACTATTCTGAAAGCTTCACCTCACCCAGAGAAATATTAATAACATTTCTCTCTTCTGCATAAATTCTTTGCTATCCTCAACACATTGTAATAAATAATAGGTAGGTTGGCATTAGTGACAAGATAACTTGTTGATATTACATATAATTATTAATGTACGAGAGATAATTCATTATTTAAGCATGTAAAACAAAACCCAAGATTAAATATTGTGGTTGACGTGATCGGGTCTGTGCATTTTGCAAAACAAAGTACGAGAATTTCTATTATTTAAGCATGCAAAACAAAACATTATAAAACATTGTTAAAATTTTTGTAAATTTATAAAGTCAAAATGATTTTGACTTGCAATCGATTGCTATATTCCCTGCTTTAGCAAGGACTAATAAGATACATAAACACTAACCCTAAACTTATGTTAGGTATATATGTCGTTATTATATAAAGAAAACATGTGTACACATATGACTTTATTATAAAGATGTTATCTATGTCGTGATTAGGCACATAACAATCACTTTTAACTAACCACCTTCAACCATCTTAGCTTATGGATAGCCACCTTTAACTTTATTGGCTTATGACTAAGAACTTTTAACAAATGAACTTATGTTTATATATCATAGTCTTCCAATATAAATAAAGTATATTTGTTTCAACTTTCTCAATAAAATCCACATACTCTTTTCTGATATGTGATTTTGTTTCTCTAAATTTTTTATAATCACACGCAATTCTAGATGTTGTGATTAACTTTAGTTTGTAGTTGATGTAACTTATTTATACACTATTAATAAGGATCAATATCTAAAATATAAAAAATTCATGGAGAAATCTACGATAACATGATGAAATCTACTAGTCAGACAATGAAAAATGAGAACATGCCAAAGTGTCTTAGAAAATAAAATTGTGACCACTGTAAGTAGCATAAAATTGTCACCATTGTATGTAGATGCAAATCAACACGTCATAATTTAAACCAACTCAACCCAATTGTGGATGAAAAGTGGTTGGCATTCTTTTTTTAGTGGTGAATTTCAAAGATTGACATTTTGTCTACAAAACAACTTAGAGAATAGTGTATGGTGTCGAGTGATTCAATTTTGAGAAATTTTGACCACTTTTGTTAAATGGTGTGTAATTATTTTCCATGGTTATTCAGTACACAATACTCTATAATACAAATTGAAGCATATATATCTTAATAGTTAATCGATAATAAAAAATAAAAAAAACATGTCAAAATGTCTTAGAATAAATAATTGTGAGGATTGTAGGTCACTGCAAATAAACATATCATAATCGAAAGGAGTAGCTAAAATATAAAAAATTGAAAACTTAATGTTTGGTATGGTGTAGGTAAGACAATTACTTGTCAGGACAAGGATTTGTCACAATGAACGAAAATGAGGCTTTATAACCCTACAGTAACAAGAGACATTAATTGAGCTTTAACTAGATTGAAAGGTGCGTGCAATTGAAAATACTAACAACCCAAAACTAAAAGGGATCAATACAAAGATTGTCAATGAGAGGTGATCTGGATGTGGTGTGTAGAAACAAGCCCAACACCTTTAAAATTATCATTCTCCAAACATCTTATACAATTTTTAGTAAATCCTATGTACTAGGACTAAACACGGGCAACAATGACCTGTGAATGGGGCCAATGTTGAAATTTTTTCAAATTGTTTCTGAATGCATTGAAATTTGACATGGATAGACTATTCACATGCCTTAACGATATGGGAGGGTTTNTGGACTCAAATTTGACTCACACACCCACTTTCTTCCATCATCAATTCATCATGTAAACCATAAACCCTAATTTAGTGGAGTCATCGATTTGTCGGGTTTTAGTGTTCCCAGTGAATGGATGCATTGTTGTTGACATGGAATGGGACAACACATGTACCTTCTTAATTTTCTTCCTTCACTTGATGTGGGCCTGGTCATTCCCAGCCTTGAATTGAAAGTTGCCCCTAGTCTTAGTCATCACCCTTCATGACAGTTGTCACCCAACGATCATTAGATCACAAATTTGGAGGTATATGGGCATTGGGATCATGAGGCTTTATAACCCTACAATAACAAAAGACATTAATTGAATTTTGACTAGATTGAAAGGTGCGTGCAATTGAAATACTAACAACCCAAAACTAAAAGGGATCAATACAAAGACTGTCAATGAGAGGTGATCTGGATGTGGTGTGTAGGAATAGGCTCGACACCTTCAAAATTATCATTCTCCAAATATCTTATACAAATTTTAGTAAGTCCTTGTACTAGGACTAGACACGGACAACAATGACATATGAATGGGGTCAACGTTGAATTTTTTTCAACTTGTTTCTAAATGCATTGAAATTTGACATGGATAGACTATTTGCATGCCTTAACGATATGGGAGGGTTTCTCCAACTTCGTAAGACCATAATTAGGGAATTAAAGGGCCTTGTTTGTTTTCCTCCTAGTTTTCTTTGGGATTCTTTCTTCTTCTACTTCATCCTCCTCTTATTGTTGGTGTTCATTTTTTCAATTCAAAACTACATAGGGTTGAGATAAAATGATATATGGAGAGGAGTTAGAGGCATAAGAAGAGGAATTAGAGCAACCAAAGGGGGAATTAGGTCCAAAAAAGGACTACAATGTGAAACTAATAGCACAGGCTCACATGAATTCTGCCAAAAACTTCTCTTTTGTTAATAATTGAAATAGAATGCCCCAAATGTTGGGTATTTTGTATTTCCACTTAACCCTACAGTAATGAGTTCCTTATCTAAGAGATATTTAAATGATTCATGTGAAATTTATAAAACTTACTCACTTCTACCCAAGGTGTACTGCCCCGTCCTCTAGAAATATTCAATTAGAAATATGAGCGTCCTCCAACTTCGTAAGACCATAACTCTCAAGCCATGAGGAGTTATGTTTGAAATGTTGACTACTCCATTGTCTTCCTTTCTCCCAAAACAATTCTAATGAATAACTTTCCCATGCATCTTATGGCCATGTACTCATCTTAAATTCCCATTTTGAAATAGGCCACTTACATCATAGAACATTGGCCAGTCATGCCAAAGGCTCCGATCAACAGGTCATTTTTGTCATGCTTTCCCTAGGTACACGTAACATTGTTAAGGATATTTGGTCATGATGAGACACGTGAATTGCAATTACAAGGATGATTATAGGCCCAAATTCAAATATTGAGCAGAATAAGAATGATCCTTGAGGCCTAAGCCATGAATTGATGATAAAGAACTAAGGATTTAGTCCCTAATACATGATTCATGGGCCCTAATTGTGGATATACATGGCCTATTTTTGGAGTTACAAGGATTGATTTTATCTTTAGGGCCTAAAAAGGATCCATATTTTCTAATTAAGTACATTTGTGGCCTAATTATGGATCTACAACACATGATTAGGTATATATAGAGCATAATTAGGGAATTAAAGGGTCTTGTTTGTTTTCCTCCTAGATTTCTTTGGGATTCTTTCTTCTTCTACTTCATCCTCTTCTTATTGTTGATGTTCCTTTTTCCAATTCAAAACTACATAGGGTTGAGATAAAACGCCATATGGAGAGGATTTAGAGGCAGAAGAAGAGGAATTAGAGGAACCAAAGGGGGAATTAGGTCAAAAAAAGGAATACAATGTGAAACCAATAGCATAGGCTCACATGAATTCTGCCAAAAACTTCTCTTTTGTTAATAATTGAAATAGAATGCCCCAAATGTTGAGTATTTTGTATTTCCACCTAACCCTACAGTAATGAGTTCCTTCCCTAAGAGATATTTAAGTGATTCATGTGAGATTTATAAAACTTACGCACACCTACCCAAGGTGTACTGCCCCATCCTCTAGAAATATTCAAAATTATTGATAACATTCTTCTGGGAGAGATAAAGGGGGTATAGTATCATCCATTAAGGTGTACAATATCAAATGATCAAATTCTACATTACAATTAAGGTGATTTCATCAAGGATCAAATGGATCAATGATCAAATTCTATTAAGGGGTTAGTGTGTTCAAAGTAATAATGTATTAAGGGTTCAGTGTATGAGAGGGTTAATTTGTTTGAGATAATATTGTCTTAAGGGGTTAATGCATTTATAGGGAACTAGTGTGTTTGGGATTATAGTTTCTTAGGGGGTTCATGTCTTCATGGTTTATTAATGAAACATGCTGATCATTTCAAGGGTTAGGCATGCCAATTAGGTTCATAGGGATTAGGGGGTACACAATGTCTAGGACCATAATAATTAGTGGTCATATCATATTGGTGGATTAGTGGTTAGTGGCAATAGTGCCTTAGGGGTTAACATGATTTTTTGGGTCATAATGTGTGAGGGAGTGATTGGGTTAGGGGAGACCATTTAATTCAAGGTTCATGGAGATTGGGGGGTATATTATGTCCAAGAGGGGTTATAGTGATCGATATTTTATACCGTGACATGATAATTTAATGTCAAATATATTGTTGACCATATCTGACATATTAATTAACTTCATACTTTTCTAAATGCATTATAATAAAATTGAAATAAATAAAAAGGGTAAATTAAGAGATCAAGCGTTATAGGGGTTAAGAGTCATAGTGTATTAGTAGGGTCAACCTATTATGATGTTACTATGTTTAGATCCATAATGTATTCATTTTTTAGTGTGTTTGAAGTCACACTATGTTCACTAGGGTTGGTTGTTTCAAGAGTCATAGGGATCAAAGGGTATACCATGCTCAAGTTGATATTGATTGGGGGTTATCATATAATAGGGATTCATTGTGTTCAAAGTCATAATTATTAGGAGGTGATTTCATCAAGGATCAAATGGATCAATGATCAAATTCTATTAGGGGGTTAGTGTGTTCAAAG